>JALZYL010000015.1:399425-508614 GCA_023619815.1 Aspergillus neotritici
GGGTAAATACCCCTCCCGCAAAGGGTGCTTGTGTGGGCACATCGCCGTACTTTTTTGGGGGGATCCCCCCCCCCCCCCACCCCCCCCCCCCCCCCCCCCATGAGACTTACAGTCTTCTAAGCTGACGTTCCGGTGCAAGCGTATGCGGACGAGCGCGCGAATGATCACCACCACCGTGGTGATCACCAGGCACAGGATCTGGGTGATCTTATTCACCGTGTGCAAGGCATCGTGCGGATGCTCAAAGTTGGAGGTGACTCCTGGTGGTGGTGGAATCACCGGTTGGATGTGTTGGGCCATGTCCCAGCCAAGCAACTCGTGGGTTCACAGGATCAGAGTATAAAAGGGTCGTGTGCGAGAGGACAGTTCTGAGGGCACGCGCCTGGAAAGGGATATCAATCAAGTTAAACCCGGGGAAATCGTGCAGTGGCAAGGGAAAAGCCCAGGAAAAGAACAAGACACACACCCGATTTCTATCTCATGTCCCGAACCATGGGGATGGATTTTCCACGGGAACCAGGGGATGCCAGGAGAGAAAGGGATCTTCCGTTGACGAAACCGGAATATCCGAGGAGCGCTGAAGAGCCGGGGACTCGTTTCTGAAGGACCAGGATTGGTGGCAATCATTATCAAACAGAGTTCTGTCACGTAACGGCCCCTCGGAAAGAGCCTAGTATGGCGTCTGTGAAGTCGCGAGCCCACCAGATCGGCGGGTCCGCAGCCCGTCAGGACGCGCTAGATCCATCGCGTCAGTTAGCGGAGAAGCCGATTGTCTGGGAGTGGACAGGGATGATAAGGACCCCTGTCAGCCTCGAGTCACAGCACGTTCTCACGACGCTTGCTGGCTGCCAACCCCCCCGCTTGCCTGGGTAAGCAATGGCAAGGCAGCAAACCACTCGATCCCCTGGCTATCGAGAGATCCTGGATCCTTCCACCACGGCATGGGCTCGGCTTTGGGCAATCCTTTTTCTCCAAGATGCTCCCGAATGCACGGGCCGATCGAGGCTTTGGACCCAGAGGGCCCCCGGACCGTCCCAGGATGGAGGGCCGGAGACGAGTTTGCCACCGAGGCACCGACTCCAGGAAGAGCAATGCAGCAAAAAAAAAAAAAAAAAAAAAAAAAAAAAAAAAAAAGGAAAGAAAGAAAAAAAGTCAATTTCGTGGGTCCTGGGAAAGGGAGTGTGGCGCCTATCCCGGGAGAGCGAAACAAATGTATCGATCATCCATCGTCAGGAGGGGGCGATATTGCGTCGAGCGGAAAGCTGGCCCGATCATGTCCCAGAACATCCTCACTCCATCGAATGGGGAGGAAACTGAGCCCGGAGCGACGGGTCCACAGCCGATCATTGTGTATTGTAGGATGCGGGATATTCCCGATACCTATAATGCATTGTCTGATGTGCATGGATCGAGTCTTTCCCGCTGGTCTCGGCCGTCACAGCCCACCACCCCATCTCGTACCCCACCGGGGGGAGCGAAGGAGGGGGGGGGGGGGGGCGCTCATTGTCTCGATACCGGGGAAGATTTATTCTTGTTCCCCCTTCATCATTTCGCTTGACGATAGCAATATATTGACGAATTCAAGCCACGGCTTTTTCACCACCTCTGGCGAGCCCTGACCAACAGTTAGTTGGCAACGATGGTCGCAACTAGTTCAGGCTAGGGGTTTGACATTAGTGAGTTTTAGGTTAAGGCCAGCGCGGGACGGCTGCCGCGGGTGGGGCGGGGTGGGGCGGAGGATCGGCTTGGCAGTGCCTGATTTGTCCAGATATCAAGCCCCCATTACGACATGCTTTCACTAGCCTTCGGCTGCTCAGGCCAGGATTGGCATCCATGACAGCTATATGAAGGTTAGTATTAACTCTGTGTCACTAGGTCTCACAAAGGGGCTAATATTAATATACATAATATACAGTAGCAGACTATCTGGTACACACAAATGGGTCACTGAGACCACCAGGCCGTCTCCAACACCGAAGGAGTGACGGTGCAGAGGGCGCCATTAGAAGAAAGAAGAGAGAAGAAAAAAAAAAAAAGTCAGAATATTAAAAACCGGCTAAAAGAGTGAAGAACACCGAGGGAGCATCCGTCATGAACCCCGCACGCCTCGAATCCCAAAATCCATCGGTTTTTATCAAGTACCTCTCCGGTCGTTCTCGGGTCCCCGCTCCCCAATGATCATCTCCCTACGAGGAGTTGGAGTTATCGGCACAGCTGAAAGCGGAGCCTGGAAAAAAAAAAGTAATTAGCAAGCTTCCTTCCTTTTGCTTTGATTTTTGATTTGTTTTTCTTTTGTATTAATGACTCGCAGGTGAGACATACCGATTTGGCCGGTCGCGTAGGCGGCCTTGATCTGCATGACCACACCATAGGTGGCACCGACCAGGAAGAACAGACCCAGCAGGACCATTCCGACGTGCAGCACGTAGACGATCTTCTGCAGCAGCGAGCCCTTCTTGTAGTGTCCGTGGTCGTACAGCCACAGCCAGCCCGGCAGGGACATGGCCAGCGGGGCAAAACACACCGAGCCCACCAGCGCGATCAGGTAGGTGAAGATGGGGATGGCCGAGGCCAGCACGAAGGCTAGAGCGCCCATGATGAAAGTGGTCGACAGCCAAGTCCCCCAGTGCACGAACGAGTTGCTCTGCAGGTGGGGCGAGCCGGCGAGGAGACGCACGAAAACGTATTTGGCGCCCACCTAGATGGTCCACAGTCAGAGGGAATCTACAAGACGGCCACCAAGGCTGGGGGGAACGTACGTGCAAGTACACCGTGGCACTAACGATCAATCCTAGCAATCCGACACCGTACGACACCATCTTGACGGTTTGACCGGCACTCTACATTCAGTTAGGCCTATGTCTTAAAGCACAAAAGGAAGAGGGTGAGACACACCCCCAGCGACGGACTGGCGAGGTACATGCCGCACCAGCGGTACACGACCAAGCTAAAGGCCAGATAGGAAGCGTTGACCAAGAGCATGCACAGGAACAGCGGCTTCTTGTAATCCTTGGGGTTGCGCATCTCGGAGATGACGGGCAGGAAGGCACTGGTCCCGGCGGACGAGACGAAGATGGTACTGGAGGCAACCATACCGGCGGCAAAACCGGGATTGTTGATGGCGTAGTAACCCAGCTCGAAGTCGCCCGTCTGGGGGGCCGCCGCGGGACGGTCGCGCGTGGTGACTCCGATGACGACGATCAGGACAGCGATGTAAATCGACAGGAACCCGGCGTAGGTCAGCCAGCCGACGTGCTGAAGCTTGCGGATCGAGGCCGTCACGATGGTGACCACGGTGGCGATGAGCGACCACCACACGGTGCAGGCAGCGTGGTGGGAGAGCGCATTCAGCGCCGTCGACACGCCAATGATGCCACTGCCCGTCACCAGGATGTAGGCAATGATGAAGAGCAATCCGGTCACTTCCTTGGCCACGACGCCACCGACCACGCCGGCCATGTCGGCCACCGAGTGGCAGCTAGGATGGCGGGCACGGAAGTCACCCAGGATGGTGAAGGCATACGTGTTGAAGCAACCCCAGGCGACGATGCTCAGCGAGCCTCCCACGGCGCCCAGTGCGGCCAGCGACTCCGGCAGGGACAGCACCCCCGTCGCAAAGAGAATCTTGGTGAAGATGATGCCGGCATTGAACCAGCCGACCTTACGGAAGTTGACTCCGGAGTCGGTCTGCTTGAACACTTCCTCCTGCTCTCCGAAGCTAGTACTGGCCGGGCTGCCGCTGGACGGCTCAATGTCTGTGCCCACATGGGCCTCAGCCTCTTGCTTTTCCTGCATGACGGATGAGGATCGTGGGCGGGGGGTGAAGGAGAGTGCAGGGAATGGAGGGACAAGGGACGGTTCTCGATGGCAGACAAAACCTTAGAAGGATCCCGCTAGCAATCGACAAGCCCTGGGGATTTAACACATCCCAGGGTAAAGCCTTTTTTTCCCTTAATTTTTTCGGGCCCTTGCCTCCTCCGCCAACACGAGTGGAGACCGAGGTAGGGGATGGGAGAGGTCGGATGGAACTACAAAGTACTAGACGCTCTTTTGAGACCCGGGAGGGGCTGGCAAGCTCCCACTTTTAATGCTCTTCCTCTGGATCTTACTCTGTCCTGGCTGTCTGCCATGACACGCCATTGCCCTTGCTTATTGGGCCATGACTCGACGCCGACCAGGCCGATCATTGACAGAAATGAATCCCTGATTACCACCTGTGGCGGCGCAGGGTTTTCTCCCCGGCAATTGTTCCCTGATGTCTCCCACACCATCCGGATATGACAGGAGTCAGGGAAACATGACAGCATCCCTGTCAGTTCAGACCCTCCGATCACCGATGGCAGATGAGAATTGCACATCCCCGTTGCCCAGAACCACCTCGAAGAAAGGGGAGGGTGGAGAGTCTTGATGTCGATAATTAATGCGATCGTCTCTTGCCGCACTGGGGTCTCAGTTAGGGTTCCGGCGGTCACGCCATCCCATCATCCCCTATCAAAACCACCACGAACAGCATGAAGAACCCCCATCAACCACCAAAAATAGGGCCCAAGAGGCAGATCGTTCCCTTCGTGACGTCGGGACAATGGTTCTGGTGACGGCCTTTCTCCGTTTCGAGTATGCGATCCGGTTGATTTGTCCATCCTGCGCGATCCTTTTTCTTCGTTTCTCTCCTCCCCTCCAGCTAGCATCTCCACTAGGGGACTAGTGTCAGACTAATTCCTGAGAAATCCATGAGACTCCACTCTCTCCACAGGCCACGGTCGACACGACCTTCGCTCAAGAGGTGGAGCCTTGGGAGTCTGGGACACTAAATCCCCCGGTCATAGCTACTGGAGCCAATGGCCCCGAGGGGATGGGGTTCGACGCGTTCGACTGTCGACTGGTCGAACCCCCCGTGGATGAACGATACGTGGAGGCTGCTCGCTTACGGACTACCCTATCTCGTCGGTATGACGGTCGACACTGGGCTTACGATAAAGAGCTTTGGCCCAACGTTCGACAACCGGTCACCATGGGATTCTCACGCCAAGGAAGGAGGGAAGGGAGGTGGCCAGACTGACCTCACCCGCCGGTGACTCTGAGACGTGGCTTGCCCAACGGAATATATTAGCAACGGTTGAGCAATTATCCACGAATCCGTACTGGTACAGCCCTCCGAGGACGGCAGATCGGAACACAGGAGGGGAAGAAAACATGGCACATCCGCGCTCAAGAGGGATGGTTGGACGGATAGGGGCTGCCCGCTGGGGCTGGTCCAATCTATCGGGTCATCCTCATGTATGAACGAACGCTTTGGGGACCCTCCCTCCCAGTGTGTTGCCATGGACGTCGCACGCATTTGTCGAATTGCCCCTCCATTGAGTCCATTCGCTGTGTCGTATCTGGGCGGCGGGCGCCTCTCACTGGTTCAATCCCATTGTTTCGTCCGTGGACGCCAGCCTCGTGGGCCCGAGGCCCACTGACAAGCTACTAGTGAAAGGATCGACAACATTGTGGATCCCGGTGCTCGACACCCGGCCAATGGCAACGGACATCAATCTGCACAACGGTCAATGGGGATGGGACGGGTCTGATCAAGACCGACGCGGATTCTTCCAGACTAGTTTGACTCGGGATGACAAGAGGGGAGCACTGGAGAAGCCAGCAACGTGGTGTCGGTGGGACCGTTGGAGAAGGATATCGAAGACATTATTGATGAGTCTAGCTCTATCGATCATTCCATATGACTGTGGCTTCTCCCTCCACTGACGTTAGCTGATAATAGATGATCCCTGTCGTTACTATTCCCCCCCCCCCTCATCCTCCCCGTGCTATCTTCGTTCTGATCACTTCCTATCGCTCTGTTTGCCTATCCACATCTCCTTTCCCCCCTTCTGTCCCCATCACCCCCCCTGAGCAGGCTCTTCTCTCCCTTTCTCTCTCCCCTGCGCTCCCCTCTTCTCTCTCTGAGGACTGCACCATGTCCGATTCTCCTACCAACCAAGGCTACAAGCTGGGTGTGGACGTCGGTGGTACCTTCACCGACGTCTACATCTTTACCCCGCATGGTCAGACAGTGCGGGCAAAGGTGCCCACGACCATCCCGGATCAGAGTGTGGGCATCCAGAATGGCATCGCCAAAGCCCGTCAATTGCTGAAAGAGCGGTTTGACTGGTCGGGGACCTTCCAGTTCATCCACCACGGCACGACAACCGCCACCAATGCCGTGCTCGAGGGGAAGGGCGCCCGCACCGGTCTGGTCGTCACCGCCGGCCACAAGGACATCCTCGCCCTGCGTCGCTCCCAGATCCCCGGCGGGCTGGGAGCCTGGCTGAACTTCACTCCGCCCGAGCCCGTGGTGCCGCTGGAGCGCGTCGTGCAGTGCACTGAGCGCATGTCGGTGCACGGCGAGCCCGTAACCGACGTCGACGTGGAGGGCTTGCGGCGCAACCTGCAAGGGCTCGTCCGCCAGCGGCCCGAGGCCGTGGCCATCTCGCTGCTCAACTCGCACAGCAACGACGCCCACGAGCGCATCGTTGCCCGCGTCGTGCAAGAGGAGCTGGGCCCCGACGTCGCCGTCATCTGCTCGGCCGACGTGCTCCGCGAGGTGGGCGAGTACGAGCGCACGGTGACCACCTGCACCAACGCCCTGGTGAAGCCCGTCGTGCAGACCTACCTGCGCAACCTGGCCGACACGCTGGCCCCCGAGAGCGACACCATCCGCGTGCTGAAGAGTGACGGCGGCCTGACCAGCTTGGCCCTGGCGGGAGAGCTGCCCGTCAACATCCTCATGTCCGGCCCCGCCGGCGGCGCCAAGGGCGTGGCCGACGTCGTGGCCCACAGCACCCCCTACAAGAACCTCATCACCCTCGACATGGGCGGCACCTCCACCGACTGCGCCCTCATCTACAACGGCCAGCCGCAGCTGCGCCGAGAGACCGTTGTCGAGAACCTGTCGGTGCGCTCGCCCGCCGTGGACATCCACACCGTCGGCGCCGGTGGTGGCTCCATCACTACCTACATGGAGCTGACCGAGACGCTGCGCGTCGGACCCGAGAGCGCCGGTGCGGCACCCGGGCCGGCCTGTTACGGCAAGGGCGGTCGCCAGGCGACGGTCACCGATGCCAACCTGGTCCTGGGCTACCTGCCCAAGACGCTGCTGGGCGGCGAATTCGCGCTGGACGTGCAGGCGGCCGTAGCCGCCGTCGAGGAGATCGCCACCCAGATGAAGCTGCCCGTCTCCCAGACTGCCGAGGACATCATCACCATCATCAACGAGACCATGTACGGCGCCCTGCGCTTGGTGTCGGTCGAGCAGGGCTACGACCCACGTGAGTTCGCCCTGGTGGCCTTCGGTGGTGCCGGCCCCCTGCACGCCAATGCCGTCGGCGAGCTCTTGGGCGCCTGGCCCGTTATCATCCCGCCATCACCGGGCATCCTCTGCGCCCAGGGCGACGTGACCACCAAGCTGAGCCACGAGCAGTCGACCACCTTCATCCGCCTGGTCACCGAGACCACCGCCGAGGACGCTCGCGCTCGGTACGCCGCCCTGGAGGCGCAGTGCCGCGAGACGCTGCAGCGGACGGCCGGCGAGAGCGGCCCCACTGAGTGGACGTCCAAGTATCAGGCGGACCTGCGGTACAAGGGGCAGGCGCTCACCATTACCGTGGACTTGGACGCCACCGAGCTGGCGGCCCTCGACACCCCCGGCTGGCACGGCGGCCTGCGGACCAAGTTCGACCGCCAGCACCAGCAGCTGTTCACCTACACGCTGCCGGACTTTGAGCTGGAGCTGATGCGTCTGGGCGTTGTGCTGGAAGACGCCTCCCCCAGTATCGACATCCCCAAGGTGCGCGCTGCGGCGTCGCCGGCGCCGCCGGCCGAGGCCCGAGTTGGCGAGCAGACGATCCTGGTGCGCGGTGTGGAGCAGACGGCGACGCTGTGGGACCGCCAGGGCATCACGCAGCAGGGGGTGCGCGTCGACGGCCCCTGCATCATCACGGAGATGGACAGCAACACACTGATCCTGCCGGGTTACTATGGTGAAATCGACGCCATCGGTAACATCCTCATCCAGCCGGTGGACCACAAGCCCCGGGATGCGGTGGAGTCGCACACGCCCGAGACGGCGGGCGAGCTCGTCCGCAGCACGCCGCTGATCCCCACGCTGGTGGGAGCGGCGCTGGGGTCGATCCGCGGGGAGATGGACAAGATGATGCTGCGGTGCAGCATGTCACCGGCGATCCGCGAGCAGCAGGACGAGTTCAACGTGATCACGAACGCCGCGGGCAAGATGCTGGTGGGCCAGTTCGGCAGCTTCATCACGCAATTCCTCGAGGTGTGGCACGGCACGATCGAAGAGGGCGACATCTTCGTGACCAACGACACGTACCAGGTGCAGGGGGCCATCAGCCATCTTAACGACCTCATCGTGCTGCTGCCCATCTTCCACGAGGGCCATCTCATCGGTTGGGCGTCGCAGTTCGGCCACCTGACGGACGTGGGCGGCATGGTGCCCGGCAGCATGTCGATCAACTCCACCTCGGTCTTCGACGACGGTGTCCAGGTGCCGTGCATCAAGCTGTACGCGCGCGGCGTGCTCAACGCCGATCTGATCGAGCTCCTGGCGCGCAACTCGCGCCAGCCCGCCTGGTACCGCTCCGACCTCAGCGCGCTCGTCGCGGCCTGCTCCATGGCAGCGACGCGCGTGCGCGAGCTGGCGGACCGCTTCGGCCGCGAGGTCTACCTGGCGGCATGCGCCGAGCTGCTGCATCGCAACCGGGCGGGGCTGGCCAAGATCGTTGAGCGGCAGTTCGACGACAAGGAGAGCCGGTTCACCGACTTCGTCGACGATGACGGACACGGGGTCGGCCCCTGGGCGCTGTCGTGCTCGATGCGCAAGGTGGACGGCCACCGGCTGCGCTTCGACTGGACGGGCACGTCGCCGCAGAGCACGCACAGCATCAATTTCTACCTGTCCGAGACCATGTTCCGCATGTTCATCGGCTACTACCTCATCGCGGCGGCAGCGCCGGGTACGGTCATCAACGACGGCTTCCACGACCTGGTCGACGTGCACATCCCCGAGGGTACGGTGCTCAAGCCCGTGCGGCCGGCGCCCATCTCGTGCCGCACGCACCTGATGGGCCGCACGCTGGACATCGTCCAGGCGCTGATCGGCCAGAAGCACGACGCCTACCAGGCAGCCGCCGGCTTCAGCGACTCGCCGCACTTCTTCTACTCGGGCTTCAAGCCCGATGGCGAATGGTACCAGCTGTACCAGATCGGGTTTGGCGGCGTGCCCGCGCGTCAGGCGGGCGACGGGCCCGACTGCCACTGCCTCTTCCCGGCCATCAAGTCCATCCCGACTGAGAGCATCGAGCTCAACTACCCGCTGCGCATCGAGGCCAACGAGAGCGTGGCCGACAGCGGTGGTCCGGGCTACTACCGTGGCGGCCACGCCCAGCGCACCCTGTACCGCTTCCTGGCCCGCGGCGAGTTCAGCCTGCACGACGACCGCTGGTTCACCAAGCCCTGGGGCCTGAAGGGCGGCAAGCCGGGCTCGCGTTCGCGCAAGGTGCTGTACCGTCACTCGCAGTCCGCCACCAACCCGCCCACGGAGATCCTGCCGTCCAAGTGCGACCACATCCGCGTCGACCCGGGCGACCTGCTCGAGTGGGTGACCTGGGGTGGCGGTGGCCTGGGCGATCCTCTGACCCGGCCGGCCGAGAAGGTCGCCCTCGAGGTCAGCCGCAACCTGGTGACCTTCGACGGCGCGCGTCAGGGCTACGGCGTCGTCGTCACGGAGGATTTCACGGTCGACACGGCGGCCACCGATGCGCTGCGCACGGCGATGCGACTGGAGCGCGCCCAGCTGGGCGAGCCCCCCGTCTACGACCGCGGCGGCAGCATCGAGGAGCTGCGCCAGTCGTGTCTGGCCGAGACGGGTCTGGAGCCCCCATTGCCGCAGTGGGAGGTCGATGTGTATGGACCGCACGCGGGAGTGCCGTACGTGCGGCAATGGTACGATGAGATGAAGACCAAGAACGGGTGGGATCTGTAATTTGCCTTGTCTGGTCGCAGTGATGGAAAGAGACGAACGAAATGTTGGGACCATAATGTGAGATAATGTTCAATTAGGCTGTTTGATTTGTTTCATGTCTTCATGCTTGTACCATATCCCATCGTAAACGTGACCGCGCATACCCTAAGAGCATCGCCCCCTGCAAGGTACGTCGTCTGCCTCCTCTCGACATTCCTCCACGGCGCTGGTGATGCCCATCCTCTGCGCCACAAACAGAGGCCATACCCCTGCTCTCTGTCCAGTGGGTCCCGATCCCGACCAAATCGGCGACCTGCATCCCAGGCACCTGGTGGGCCAGTCAGGCCATGCCAACCGCTCCAATGCGTTGTCACACCCCCCTCGGAGCTCCCCTGGTCGAATCACAAGCAGACGAGGCGCACCGTATGAGACGGAAAGAAAGAAAGAAGCACGACCGAAACCGATTGGGCTCCCCCGCAGAGTGGGTCGCATGGCTGCCTAATGGCCAATCCGTGGCGCTGACAGCAGCTGCTGTATCACGCTGTCTCTCTCTTTCTCTCTCTTGTCTCCGTCCCTCTTCTCGGTCTGGTTTCTGTTCTCTATCCGCTCTCTCTTTTCTCGCCGTCGTTCTGGTCAGTGGATGCCTCGTCGGAGCCATGTCGTCCCACGATCCAGCGGGATTCTGGGGTACGTTGATCAATGCCGACAAGAGTCCCTCGCCCCGATTGGAGCAGTTGTGTCTGGGCATCGCTCAGGTCATGGTCCGTTCTCCCTTCTTCCTGGGTCGGAGTGAACCGGGGTCCCATCTAACCTCGCAGGGGATGGATATAGTCCACGTTTGATGAGTTTGCCACGACGGACCTGACGCCCGGCCGTCTGGCCACTTTCTATCGCAAGACCGGTGGGAATTATGACGTTCTCTTCCTCGATACCAAACCCTCCGCCTTGTCGTTCATCTATCAGCGGCTGGGCTGCTTCCACAGCATCCAGCCTTCCGCCGATCCCTATACGCCCCCGTCGGTCCCCGCCCTGCAGGCCAATGGCTTCGTGCGTTGGCAGACCATCCAGCTGCTCCTGGACCCCGACGAGCACAGCCAGCACCTGCAGAACGCGGTGCGCCTGTGGGACATCCAGACCCCGGAGGGCCGTCGCTTTCCCAAGACCATCCCCCGCCATGCCTTTCCGGCAGCTCCGGACCCCGAGATGGTCGCCTGGCACGAGGAGATCAGTCGTCGCTTCGAGATCGACTACTGGAAGAAGAACCTGCTGCGCTCCACCCCGCCCAATTTCAAGGGCTATACCCACCGTTTCGCCCAGCGTGAGAACCCCGTCGCCAAACCCTCCTCGCCCCCGTCTCCTGCGCCGCCGCCTCCGGCGCAGGCCCCGTCGCAAACGCATCTGCGCCAGCAACGCCGCAAGAGCGCCGCTGACATACCTGTTCGCTCAACTACCCGGCGCGTCCAATCCGCCTTCTTTCCGGCCCCTCTTCCCCGCACCGAGGAGGCCGCCCCCACCGCGGGATATACCTCCCGAGTGCCCTCGCCCCCATCCCCATCATCTCGGCACCCGGCCGCCCCGATATCCCCGACCGATCCGCCCTCTGATTATGCCTCCTCCGAGGATTCGTCCGTCCCAGAGCCCCGTCGTCCGGCGCCCACCATCCGCCAGCGCAGCTACCATCGGACGCTGTCCCCGCCGCGTGCCTCCCACGCCCGCCGACATTCCCATGAGGCTTACTTCCGCAAACCGCGCCGCCGTCCCTCTTATCGCGACGCCACCGCCTATCACCACACCGGCGGTAGTGGAGGAGGAGAGGGAAGAGGAGGGGGAGGGCGCCACTCGGATTCTGACGGCGCGCGTCGGGCCCGGGCCCCCCGATCTTCCTACCCCGACGATGGTCCCAGTCTGCGTGCCCGCACTCCTCCTCCGCAGGCGTCGTGGTTCGCCACCCCCGATGCATCCCCACCCTCGGGCGGGGTCTCCATGTCCGACGGCATCCTCCTCCCGGGGTACTCCATGCATCCGCGCTACGTGAACCGCACCAGCGTCAGTCGCAACGTCGGCGCCGCTCCGTTCGTGGTGCGTCGGGTCGCCCCCGATGGAGACGGCGAGGTCCGTCGACACAGCTACTGCCATCGGGGGAATGGGTCGGCCGAGCGCGCGCGCTTCGCCCCGTCGATGGGTGCCAATGCCAGTGCCAGCGCGCGGCCCTCGCGTTGGTCGACGGTGAGCCCGGGACCGGGATCAGCACCCTTGTCGGCATCGGGGAATCGGGGGGGTGGAGGGGGCCTCGCGATGCCAATTGGGGTGGAGATAGGGATGGGAATGGGAATGGGGATGGGGGAGGCAGAGTATCCGTCTCGGGGGTGGCGGTCGAGCTTGTATGAGCGGTGAACTTTCTTTTGTTATATTATGTGATATTTGGAGGGGTTCTGTGTCTTTCTGGGGTGCCTTTTTCTTTCGGTTCTGGCGTTGTTTCTGTTGACGGCCTCTGCTGACCGCATGATGAATGACCGGCAATGTCTGGTTGGATCTATGAATTTCACGACTCACGACTCACGACATGACTAGACCTAGGGACTAGGTTGTTTCGTTTTTGTTTTTGCTTTGGTTCATTTCGATATCATGTTTAACCATCCTTTTGGGTATATGTACGTAGCCAATACCCGAGTAGTGCTATGCATACAACAATGAGATACACTAGCGGCTCACCGTGCTCATGACTCTCATATCAGCCAAATGGCGTCTAGTTGGGTAGTCCTAAAAGTCATATGAAAACAGACTGCACTGCCCCGGGGCAAGAGTCGACAGGTGTAGCTCTGGCAAAGATGCGGTCCTGATGCTGATGCACAGCCTGAATGGCTCTATACTAACTATCACGACGAGTCAGCAAACCAACCACGTCCAGTTCATCCGGTTCGCCTGACGACCCTCACATTCTCACGGCCATACCCTGATATCACCCTCTGGATCAGCATAGGCCCACTCAGGCGGCAAGACCACAATGCAACCACCCAACCATTGATCCTCGGACCTCAAATGGATGGATCAGGGATTGAGTTCATTGCAAGCCTTCGGATGGTCCCAATGTATATGACCATCCTCAGTTCGCCCTCGGTTGGCTTCCGTCCTGGGTGGAGATAGGTGCCAGTTTCTCTATCTATATATATTTCATCACCGTCGATGCGGGAAGGGTCCCTCTACTAGAGGTCGATCTCCATGTAGATGAGAGAGTGTGTGGTGTCAAGAACCGTGTAGAACCAAGGTCTGCGAGAGCAATCAATAAGCAAAAGAAATAGACGAAGATGAAGAAACGAGGAAATGAAGAAGAGAAGTGAAGTGAAGTCGAAGTAGAAGAGCATAAGTATGCAGCTGACTCAGCATACACAAACATGGCATATTCGAGGCGGTGGGGCCAGGCAGAATATGCTGACAAAGCACTCGCCGACGCGTCCCTGAGAGCGCGATGGGAGAAGCCATCACGACGACCACCGATGCGCCTCACCTCCCCGCAATTCATTCCACCATGCCTAAACGAAAAGCGACCACCGCGGCCCCCGCCAGCTTCACGGGCCTGATCGGGTCCGATGACGAAGACCCCATGATGCAGATCCCCGAGACCCAGGAACCGCGCGACGCCGAGCGCCCCACGAAGAAACAACGCGGTCGTCCACGATCCAAGTCCGGCGATGGCAAGTCGCTACCGGCGCAGACGAAACGCAGCTCCGGGGCAGCCACTGTCCCGGAGGAATCGGAGCAGCCGGCGTCTACCCGCCGGACGACGCGTCGGGGTCGGCCCAAGGGGAGTCGCAACTCGTCGCAAGCGGTTGGCGCCGACGAGATTCCGGGGACTCAGACCGAGACGTACGACGCGGGCGATGAACGCGAGCACCCGCCGGTGGAGAGAGCTGCGGTGTCCCAGGATGAGCTCGACGGTCCGCCCAAGGGGGCCCGGCCGTCATCTCGATCCGCGGCGCCACCAGCCGCAAAACCTAAAAGCGGGCGTGGTCGACGGAAGGCCAGCACGGAGAAGCAAGTGATGGCCGACGGGGAGTTTGAATACACCCCGGCAGGGACCCGACAGGTCAAACTGCCGGACCCGCGTAAGGAGGCGGAGGAGAAGCCCAAGCGCTCGCGGCGGGGCCCCGCGAAGACCGTTCCGGAGGAGGTACCGGGCGCCGTGGAGGAGGCGCATGTGGCACCGGAGGTCGTGGAAGAGACCATGATCGAGGAGGAAGAGGATATCGCGCCACCCCCCCGCCGGTCGGTGTCGGCGTCGCCGACCAAACGCAGACAGTCCACGCAGCGTCGCGTGTCGTATTCCCCGCTGAAACGGAAGGTCGGGGCCGACGAGGAACGCCCCAACAGCGAGCCGGAGCTGCGACGCCGGCTCGGCGACCTGACCAAGAAATTCGACGCACTGGAGAATCGGTATCGGACCCTGAAGGAGATCGGGGTCGTCGAGGCCAACGCCAACGTGGAGAAGCTGCGGAAACAGTGCGAGGCCATCTCCACCGGTACGTTGATGTTCTTTGAGCCCTTTCGTTTCAGACCAGCCATGTCGTTCGTTCCCGTCTAGGTCATGACTAACCACTTCAGCCTCCAACAACCTGGTCGCCTCGCTGAAGAGCGAGTTGGACGCGCAGAAGGCCCTGGGCCAGCAGAGTCGGGCCCTGCAGAAACAGCTGAAGCAGCGGGATGCCGAAGCCGCGCAGTTCAAGGCCGAGGCGGACGAGGCCCAGGGACAGCTGGCCTCGGCCCAGACGGAGGTCAAGGCCCTCCAGACGAAGCTGGCGGCGGCGCGCAACACGGCGGCCAGCCTCGAGAGCGCCGCCGCCAAGGCGCCCGGCAGCGCCGTCAAGGGCGGCAACAACCGGGCGGTCGCCGCGGTCAGCGCCGAGGCGGCGCAGGCGGCGCAGGTCGCGCAGCTGAAGGAGGATCTCTACAGCGACCTGACGGGGCTGATCATCCGCGACGTAAAGCAGCGCGAGGCCGACTGCCTCTACGACTGCATCCAAACCGGCATCAACGGCAGTTCGTCTCCCCTTCCCGACTGCTCCTTATCTTTCCTCTGCTCACGCTCGTACAGCCCTCCACTTCAAACTACTGGTGCCGCACGTCTCGTCGGCCAACTTCGAGAACGCCGAATTCCAGTACCTGCCGCTGCTGGACGAGAACCGAGACCGCGAGCTGGTGGACCTCCTGCCCGAGTACCTGACGGTGGACATCACCTTTGTGCGCCAGCAGGCGTCGAAATTCTACACCCGCGTCATCGATGCGCTCACGAAGCGGCGTTCGAGCGCCGCCCACTGATCACGCATTGGAGTCTTGGGATTTTGCACTGGAGGCGTTGTTGTTTTGATTATATAGTTCTCGGAGCCTGTTTGGAATCATTCCCTCTTCTTTTCCTTTTCTCTCTTCTCTTTTCTCGTGTTGGAATTATTCCACCGTAGTGATATCTACCCAAATGCAGGAGGTCTACTAGAGAAAGGCCAATCTATTATTGCCGTGGGAAAAACGCGTCCGACCAAACCAGGAGCAAATAATTCATTCACGTGTACAACAACGCCGATCGGATCAGAACGATATCCGTGATAAATGTAGTTCTTTTTCCCCCTTTCGCCGGGCATCACCGCTCACGATGCCCATCCCATCCTCCGGGATCGATGGCGAATCTATTCCTTCGCGTCCACCTTTTTGGCGGGGGGCTGCGCGGAGGACTCCTCGTCGCGGCCACGCTTCTGGCCGGATTCCGCGCTGTCGGCGGTGCTCTGCACGACAGGGACGCCACTGGATGGATTAGCTTCATGTGTGGATAGGATAGGGTAGGGTATTATAAGATAGGATAAAGGAACATACCGAGCATCCTTCTCCACCTCACGGCGCTCACTCGAGCCGTCCTTCTGCTGGTCTTTCTGCTGGTCGTCGGCGCGACGCTGGCGCCAGTCGCCCCGGTCGTTGCGACCCCCGCCGCGACCCCGGCCCTGACCCCGGCCACCGCGACCGCGTCCACGCCCGCGACCGCCGTTGGGGCGGACGCGGCCGGCCTCAATCTCCTTGACTTTCTCCTCGCAGTAGTCCTTCTTGCTCTTGATGAGCAAGTCCTTGCCCTGCCACTGGGGCTTGGGGTCAAGGGCCAGGAAGGCCTGCTGCTTCTCCTCGGAGGCGAACTCGACGAAGACGCTGCCCTTGAAGAGCTTGTCGTGGGTGCGGCGCAGACGGATGGCGTTGGTGGGACCGTAGGGGGCGAAGAAGGCCTCGATGTCGAGCTGGGTGGTGGGGCCCTCCTCGCCGAAGCCCTTGGCGTAGACGCTGCGGCCCATGGCCTTGTCCTCGAAGACCTTGACGACGGTGGGGTCGTGGGCCTCCTTGACGGTCTCGGGCAGCGGGGTCTTGCGGCGCACGGCGGTGTCGTTGTCGGTCAGCTCGACGGTGGCCGAGTCGCGGAGGGCGGCGACGATGGCGCTGCGGGGCTGGAAGCGGCGCATGCGCTTGAAGGAGTGCAGCAGCTCCAGGGCCACAGGGCGGTTGGCACTGCCGCCGACCTGGGAGAGCAGAAACTTGTCCATGGGCAGGTTGGAGTCGGAGAAGTAGAACTCGACCTGCTTCCGGATCTCGACGGGGTCGTCGGTCTCCTTCTGGGAGCTGGGGTCAAACCGGGCCTGGTTGCGGCCCCGACCGCGCTGCTCCCGGCTCTTCGCATCCTGCTCCTTCTGCTCCTCGGCCTTCTCCGACTTCTCTCCCAGCTGCGCGGCCGCCGCGACGATGCGCGCCTCGTCGGCGTCGGCGGGGCCCTTCTCCTCCGGCTTCTCCCCGTTGGCGGGGGCGCTGTTCTCCCCCTTCAGGTCCGCCAGCACGTTCTGCACGTCCTGTTCAGCGGCGGCGTTGCCCGCAGGGGCCGTCTTCTGTTCGTCGGCCATCGTCGGTATCTTGGGAACCGTCCGTCGCGACGGCTAGTGAGCGACTTGGGGTGGGATTTCCGGTGGGATTGCGGGATGAACGTCGGGATCCTCAACGGTCAATTGTCACTGGCATTCCGTCTGCGTCAGTCTTTCTCTTTTGGCGACGTGAGGGGGGGATGAGCGCGAGGGCAGTGCCAGGGCCGGTGGATGCGGCTGGGATGACTCCATCCCGCCACGGGCCGTGAACGTCTCGAGCACCCTGGAGGATGGGGAGGAGGCGAGCACACCTACCAGAACTTCACGAACCAGACTGGACGATCGTCCGGCGAATTGAATCGAGTACGAGGGCGATCGATGACGGGGAAAGCAGTGGGAGCGAGAGGAGAAACGTTGGCGGGGAAGAAAAAAAAATGAATTTTATGTTTAATTTTTTTTAATTTTTTTTGTTTGCCTTCTTTTTCAGGCCTCATAATGCCTGAGGCATGAGTGGTCACGTGCTTCCCGTGATCGCCGCTCGCTTTTTTCTCCATCGCGACGTTTCGTCTCGCCATCCACAGTCGTTTCCTGTCCAGTTCGCTTCACCCATCGTGTGCACCGGAGATTCGCTCTGTGGGACACTCGTCATCATCATCATGACCGCTTCCTGTGCGTCATCGGCCCGACTCGCCCTCCCGACCCTGCTGCACCAGGTCTTTCGATCCACCTGGGCCCCCGACGCCGCCGGCCTGGATCGTCGCCTCCTCACGACCCCGCTCTCACGTCGCCGCTTCAGTACCTCCGGCGGCCGGGCGAGGCCGTCCGAATCGGGGGATAACCCAACCCCCGCGGATCTCACGTCCGCGGATCCCACGCCCGCCGATCGACCGTCCGCGGGCCCAACACCACAGGAGCGCCGGCGACGACCCGGGACGTCATCGCGGGATCGGACCCCTCCATCGCCGGACGCGCGCCCGGGACGGCCGCAGCGGAAGCGCGAGGGGTGGCAGGTGCAGAAGGAGGCGCTGAAGAACAAGTTCCGGGAGGGCTGGAGTCCGCCGAAGAAGCTGTCGCCGGACGCGCTGGACGGGATCCGGCAGCTGCATGCGGTGGCGCCCGACCAGTTCACGACGCCGGTGCTGGCAGAGCAGTTCAAGGTGTCGCCCGAGGCGATCCGGCGCATCCTCAAGAGCAAGTGGCGGCCGTCCGGGGAGGAGGCCGAGGATCGGCGCCAGCGGTGGGACCGGCGCCGCGACCGCATCTGGGGCCATATGGCGGAGTTGGGACTGCGGCCACATACGAAACGCGCGACACCGTATACGGGGACACAGTCCCTATACGGGCGAGGGAAATCCCGGGGGGGTGGGGGGTCCCAGGGGGGTTCTGGGGGGATGGAGGGGGGGGTGGACGGTGGGGATGGATATGGATGGTAGAATCCCCTTGGGTATGGGATGGGACTGGAGTGGGCAGGATCATACTGTGTGGTGGAATTCGAAACTAATCATGTACAATATTGAATCTAATCAAACGCGGCGACGCTGCCAGTTGGCGGGTGGACATGGAGCTCATCGGAATCCACCGATATAAATGTAGAGCAATATATATCAGTCAGCGATCTCATCGGTGACCTCCGACGTCGTCTCTCCTTCTTCTCTCGTCTCTTCCCTTTTCGTTCTCCAACCTTCATTCCTCAAACCTCATCCATTGCTCCCTTCTCAGTCGATGGACTCGTCCACCTCCCTCCGCACCGCCTCCGCCCGTCTCGCCCGCTACCAGAACTGGATCCTCCCGCCGCCAGCTCCATCTCCATCGTCCACCATAACCTCAACCTCCACCCCCGCGTCATCAACCGCCCCTCCCACGACCAAACCACCGACCATGTCGCGCGATCCCATCACCTGCCACGTCCTCAACACCCTGACGGGCACGCCCGCCGCCAACCTCCCCGTCACCCTCACGCGCGTCGTCCCCTCCTCCTCCTCCACGCCCACCCCCACAGCCGTCTACCACGCCACCACCAACGCCGACGGCCGCGTCGCCCACTGGACCCCCGCATCGGGGGCTGAAGAATCGACCGCGTCCGTCGCCGCTGTGCTGGCCGCTCTCCCGGCGGACGCAGACCCCATCACCCACTGGGCCGTGCGCTTCGACGTCGGCCCCTGGTACGCTGCCCAGGGCGTCGAGAGCTTCTGGCCCGATGTCGAGGTGCGCTTTACCGTCCGTGGCCGCGGCGTCGAGGGCCAGGACGGCTGGCGCCATTATCATGTGCCGGTGTTGCTGGGGCCCTGGAATTATTCCACTTATCGGGGGTCGTAGGTTCGCATATGAGGATGGATGGGTTGAGAGATAGGACAGGACGGCATAGGACAGGACGGCACGGGGTATAGGAGGGGATTGGATGGATAGAATAGGAATGGGCATGAGCATGAGAGGAAGGGGAGGCGAATGTAGACTACGTACGCGGTGCGAGGGTGACGGGAGGCTGATACCCGTCCTCGCACCATTACGGACCGCCAGAGAGCACAATCAATGTACATTCCCACAAGATCGGGGCTGCTAAAAAAAAAAAAAAAAAAAAAAAAAAAAAAAAAAAAAAAAAAAAAAAAGAATGTCTATGTACAGATGGGGAGGACGAGGATCATCGTCGCGACCGCCGCGGATCGGTCGCCTCCTGGCGACGCCAGTCGCGGATCTCCTTCGTCCCCAGACTGCCGACTCCCCCCTCTTGTCGTCGCTCCCACCCCCCCAGTCGCACCACCAGGCAGGTCGCGTTGTCCCCCTCCCGGCTCACCTCGGTGGCCAGGTCGACCACGGCGCGGGCCCCCGCGTCGGGCGTTTTGGCCTCCTTGACGATGTCGACCACCTCCTGGTCCGACAGCGTGCCGCTGACGCCGTCCGACACCAGGACCAGAAAGGCGTACTCGGCCGGCGCCATCTCGAGCCGTCGGATCTCCGGCTCCGCCGACACCCCGATGCGCTTCGACTGCACGTCGCCGAACGCCCGCGTGTTGGCCAGCCCGCTGATGCGCTCCTCGCCGAACGAGTCCGTCACGAACGTGGCCGCGTACCGCCGCAACCGGGTCGCCTCCACCGGCGCCGACGGGTGGTGGTCCGTCGTCAGCGCCACCGCCTCGCCCGTCGCGGTCGCGCACAGGAGGAGCCGCGTGTCGCCCACGTGCGACACCAGCAGGCTGGCCGAGCTCCCCGGATGCCAGAACGGGGTGGGCGTCGGCGTCGAGATGAGGGCGACGCTGGCCGTGCTGCCGCCCTTGAACCGGCCCGGCGCCTCACCCGCCACCCGGGGGTGCCGGGGTCCGTAGAGGATCTGGTCCTGGGCGAGGGGCCGGCCGACGTGGGCCAGCTCGTCGTCGGTCTTCCGGGAGGCCTGCGCGGCCACGAACTCCAGGTCGGCGCGCAGGAAGGCGTACTCGAGGATCTCCTCGATCGTGACGCCGTGGGCCCGGTGGGCGGCGTCGGTCCCGGGGGCCGGGTCCGCGAGGTGCGCGAAGTGGGCGGGCACGTAGCGCCGGAAGTAGCCGCCCACGAGGGAGCGCCACCGCTGGACGAGCCGCCGCTCCAGCTCGGCGGCGCGCGCGGTGTTGCCGCCCTGGACGATGGGCCGGTCGCCCGTGCCCGGGCCCGAGTCCCGGAGGCAGGCGTCGCGGGGGAGGCTGGACTGCAGCTCGACGGCGGCGGCGGTGTTCTGGATGTACTCGTGCAGCTGGTGCTGCAGGTAGGTGCTGCAGTCGGCGCCCCCGTGGCCGTCGAAGATGCCGAAGTAGAAGACCTGGGGGTCGCCGCTGGCACTGTCGGCCCCGCGGCCTTCGCCGGCGCCGGCGCCCGACGCCGCGTCGGACCGCCGGATGGTCAAGGAGGCGGGGGGCCGCTTGGCGAAGGCGGGGATGTCGAGGACGCCGGCCTGCCAGGTATCCTCGTTGGTGGGCCGCGTCCCGCGGGCGGTGGACGCGCCAAAGTGATGTTTCGCATTGCGCAGCGGGATGCGCACGACGGTGGTCTCGCGGTTGACCAGGGTCTGGAAGGTGGCCGGGGTGCGCGGGATGTCCCCGGTGTGGGGGACGGAGTCGGCCCGCGGAAGCTTATGGAAGGAACTGAAGGCGCTCCGGGGGTCCGGGTGGAGCGAGGAGGAGGGCAGATGGGCCACGAAGTAATCGCGGAATTCCCGCCGACCACCGTGGAGGTCCGTCGGCGGCGGCGGGGCGGGGGCGGGCGTGGCGGATTTGGTGGCGGCGGTCCGGACGGAGCAGACTATCCCGAGGGCGCGCATCAGCCCCTGTCCCGGCCCCTGCGATCTGAATGGGTCACAACACCTACCAGGACGGGCGACTCGGGCCCGGATGGGAACCGCGACTCGCGTGAGAGGCGTCCGACTCATGAAGGCCGGAGAGGCATTGGAGGATGGGCGGGTGAGCGGCGGACGGCGGACGGCGGATGTGCGGTGCAGACGACCGGATTGGAATCAGCGGGGACGCGGTGGATTTAGAGGAGGCCCATGATGGGAATCGTATGTATTGGCGGAGTGGAGGACGTCGAGAGAGTGGAGAGAGTCGAGGAGGGCCAGCAGAATGCAGGAGAAGATCGAGCAGAAGTGAGAATGAGGACGAAGAGAAGAAGTTGTTGGGAGCGAAAAGAGAGAAAGTTGAGGCGGCATAACGTGCACAGCTGACTCAGCCCTGACTCAGCCGGTATTCGCGTCATCCTCGCGTTTTCCTTGTCGCGCCGCTGCGTCTCTTCTCGTTCCTCAGTCTCTTCGCTCTTCAGGATTATTCTCGAATCGGGATTCTTACACGACATCATGGGTATCAAACGTGCGTTATGATCCTCGTCTCCCCCGCGACCGTCACTGATCGAGGTTGTAGACCTGTTCCAGGTGATCTCCGAGAATGCCCCCGATGCGGTCAAGGCCGGAGATATCAAGAATCACTTTGGTCGCAAGGTTGCCATTGTACGTGCTACTGGTGGATGATTGGGAGGGGGGCTATCCGAAGGGAGATACTAATGAGGAGATGCGCGACAGGATGCGTACGTCTACACGGAACGAGATGACCCGTCGAGCCACGAAGGAATCCCACTGACCCCCCGCCAGGTCGATGAGTATCTACAGCTTCCTCATCGCCGTCCGATCGGAAGGACAGCAGCTGATGAGTGAGTCGGGCGAGACGACCTCCCACCTGATGGGCATGTTCTACCGCACCCTGCGCATGGTCGACAATGGCATCAAACCGCTCTACGTGTTCGACGGGGCCCCGCCCAAGCTCAAGTCCGGGGAGCTGGCCAAACGGACGGCGCGCAAGAGCGAGGCCACCGAGGCCCACGAGGAGGCCAAGGAGACGGGCACGGCGGAGGATGTCGAGAAGTTCTCGCGCCGCACGGTGCGGGTCACCCGCGAACACAACGCCGAGTGCAAGCGGCTGCTGCAGCTGATGGGGGTGCCCTACATCGACGCGCCCACCGAGGCCGAAGCCCAGTGCGCCGTCCTGGCCCGGGCCGGCAAGGTTTACGCGGCCGCCTCGGAGGATATGGACACGCTCTGCTTCGACGCCCCCATCCTGCTGCGGCACCTGACGTTCAGCGAGCAGCGCAAGGAGCCCATCCAGGAGATCCACCTGCCGCGGGCGCTGGAGGGCCTGGGCATGGATCGATCACAGGTACGTCGGGCGGGATCCGGTGGGGTTTGGAGCGTGATTGGCTGATCCGGACCCCGGAAACAATCTAGTTCATCGACCTGTGCATCCTTCTCGGCTGCGATTACCTCGAACCGATCCCCAAGGTGGGCCCCAACACGGCGCTGAAGCTGATCCGGGACCACGGGTCGCTGGAGGCGGTGGTGGAACACATCCAGAACGACCCGAAGCAGAAGTACGTGCTGCCGGCGGACTGGCCGTACCAGGACGCGCGGGAGCTGTTCCTCCACCCGGACGTGCGGGGGGCGGACGATCCCGCGTGCGACTTCAAGTGGACGGCGCCGGACGTCGAGGGCCTGGTGGCCTTCCTGGTGCAGGACAAGGGGTTCAACGAGGACCGGGTGCGCAACGGGGCGGCGCGGCTCCAGAAGACGCTGACGAGCGCGCAGCAGTCGCGCCTGGAGGGATTCTTCCGGCCCGTCGCGCGGACGGATGCGGAGAAGGCGACGCTGAAGCGCAAGCACGAGGAGAAGCTCCAGGCGGAGAAGAAGCGCAAGAAGGACGAGGCCAAGGCGAAGAAGGAAGCCAAGGCGAAGCCGCGGGGGGCGGCGTGAGGGATACTCTCTGGATCGGCGTTGGTCTGTTTTTCTTTCTTCTTCTTTCTTCTTTTTCTTTTTCTTTTTTTTCTTATGATGTCTCTGTATTGTTACGGTTCATGATATGCATCGGGATTCTTGCTGGGATGACCCTGCCCAGCCGTGTCTAGCCGGACTCTCGCGCCCGACCCTGCCCTTTGTCGGCATCGTGACCCTGGACGATTCGCCTCCTTCCTGTTGTTGATCCGATCTGTATATCCATCTCATAAGACCCTGATCGGGTGAAACCGGAGGGTCGGGGTCTGGCCCCGCCGCCTCAGGCAGGACCCCACCTGCGGCCATCCCCGCCTCAGGCATGACGAAACCAGTTGGCGGTCCAGAAAGAGGTTCCGGATCGACCATGGAGACCAAATGGAAATCAGGAGAAATCAATCCAGGGTCTCTTCTCGCCTGTAAATGATATCATCCCCATCCACATCTTTCTAGAACCAGGAACGGGGCGGGAATGGGAAGTTGACAGCGCACATGCGTCATCCGTCCTGACCGGTTTCCAGGGTGGAGCTGGCTGGTCACCTGCTCAAGCACATCTTCTCTCCTCTCCTCCTCTTCTTCTTCTTCTTCGTCTTCTTCTTCTTCGTCTTCATTTCTCTTCCTTCCTCTCTCCTCATCGTCTCTCCCCTGCACTAGGATCATCCGATTCCGTCCCCCTTCCTGCTTTCTCCGCTCAACCGAGGTTCTCTCCGGCATCATCCCCCGCCTTCTCCATCGCCCCTAATCCCCTCGTCTTCCCCTGCTATCCACCCTCCTCTCCACGCCAATCCACCACTCAACGCTCAGTTCACCCTTAATCCACCCTCAATCCGACCAGAAAATCCCCCCAGAATGTCGTCCGCTGGCAATGGTGCCCCGCCCGTGGGCCAGGAAAACATCAACACCGACATCGTCACCCTCACCCGCTTCCTGACCGAGGAGCAGACCAAGGTCCCCGAGGCCACCGGAGACTTCACGTACGTCTGCCTCTCTCGCTCTCCCCGCGTCTTCTCGGCTCAGCCGGAGACACAGGAGATGATACTGACCCCGATAGCCTCCTCTGTCACGCCCTGCAGTTCGCCTTCAAGTCCATCGCCTACTACATCCGTCGGGCCTCCCTGATCAACCTCACCGGGCTGGCCGGGTCCTCCAACACCACCGGCGATGACCAGAAGAAGCTCGACGTCATCGGCAACGATGTCTTCGTCTCCGCCATGAAGGGCTCCGGCAAGTGCCGCATCCTCATCTCCGAGGAGGAGGAGGAGGCCATCGTCTTCGACGAGTCCCCCTACGCCCGCTACGCCGTCGTCTGCGACCCCATCGACGGCTCCTCCAACCTGGACGCCGGCGTCTCGGTCGGCACCATCTTCGGCATCTTCAAGCTGCCCGACGAGCTGCTGGGCCCCAACAAGACCGTCACCGCCAAGGACGTCCTCCGGCCCGGCACCGAGATGGTCGCCTCCGGCTTCACCATGTACGGCGCCTCCGCCCAGCTCGTCATCACCATGCGCAACGGCAGCGTCAACGGCTTCACCATGGAGAACTCCCTCGGCGAGTTCATCCTCACCCACCCCAACATGCGCCTGCCCGAGACCCGCGCCATCTACTCCGTCAACGAGGGCAACAGCTGCTACTGGGAGGAGTGGACCCAGGCCTACTTCCACTCCCTCAAGTTCCCCCCCGGCGGCGGCAAGCCCTACAGCGCCCGCTACATCGGCAGCATGGTCGCCGACGCCTACCGCACCCTGCTCTACGGCGGCGTCTTCGCCTACCCCTCCGACTCCAAGAGCACCAAGGGCAAGCTGCGCATCCTGTACGAGTGTGCCCCCATGGCCATGCTGTTCGAGAATGCCGGCGGCCTGGCCGTCGACTCGCACATGAACCGGCTGCTCGAGGTCCTGCCCGAGCACATCCACGACCGCAGCGGGGTCTACCTCGGCTCGCGCGGGGAGGTGCAAAAGGTCATCGACATGTACAATTCCCACCGGAAATAGACGCTCCTCCGCTTCCGGGCGCCGCCGCGTCCCCCTTTGGTCATGAATTTTACGTGTATCTACCCAGAATGGAGATCCTCCCTTCCCTGTTTCCGTCCGATAGACGTCTGTAGTAATGTCAAAAAAAACAAAAACAAAAAAAAACCCCGCGGGGCACCCCCGGTCTAGTCCGTCGCCGGCGTCGCGTTGCGACCCGGCTAAAGAAAACTCCCCCGGCAATGATCGGCTACCCGACCGTCGGCGGATCCCCGTCCCTGCCCCTCTCCACCCCGCCTTCTCCCCACGGTATATATCGAATGACTCTTCTTCCCCCGGTTCAACCTCCGGACCCTGGATAATCCCCCCCAGATCTGTATATCCATCATGCGTCTCCCATACGCCCCCCAGGAACCTCCCGCGGCGGACCCCGACACGGCCGCCATCTACCAGCGCATCGCCGCACGCCGGCACCCCCGCCCCCTCATCCCGCTCGACCTCTCGCTGCTCCACGCGCCCCCCGTCGCCGACGGCTGGAACAGCTTCCTGGGGGCCATCCGCACCCGCACCCAGGTCGATACCGGTCTCCTGGAGATGGCCGTCTGCCGCGTCGCCGTCCTTAACGGGGCCGTCTACGAGTGGAACTCCCACGCGCCGCTGGCCCTCAAGGCCGGAGTCCCGCCCGCCGCCATGCACGCCGTGCGCCACCTGGCCCCTACCGCCGCCGGGGAGGACTGTGCCCGTGCCCGCGCCGCCCTCGCCGCCGAGACGGCGCTGTCCGCCGGCCAGCGCGCCGTCGTCCGCTACGCCGACGAGATGACTCAGACGGTGCGCGTCGCCGACGACACCTTTGCGGCGCTGCAGTCCGACGCCGGCCTCTCCGACCGGGAGATCGTCGAGTTGACGACCGGCATCGCCGGGTATAACTGCGTCAGTCGCGTGTTGGTGGCGTTGGATGTGGGGGAAAATAATGGACGGGAGATGAAGAGTGTGGATGAGTTGGTGGCGGCGCTGTGATTTTACATCCTTATAGACATTCTTCTTGTTCTTTTGTGTTTTTCGAGAGGAGGGCCGACAGCCGATGAGATCTGATGCACGCCCATGGTTCGCTTGGTGCGGAATATTGAATGAAACTGATGAGATTAATGACACCTATACCGATTCAAGATGTGTAGAGAAGATCCACATCTGCAACTCGAGAATGACACCAGCCGGACTTTGCTCTGCTCGTCTGGAGCAGGCGGTCTTTGCATCGATTGGAGTGGTTACTCGCAATCCGCACAGCCAGATTTGAACCGACTTCCTTCAATACCTGCTTGCCTACATCTACCTCCCCTTCTAAGTCTCGCGTGATACAATTCATCCCCCCTATCGAGTTGCTCATCGAGTAGTTCGTGTTCCTGCCTCCATACTGAGAAGAACGGTATTTCAATTGATCCTGTTGACTTATATAAAAAGACCTCACAGCGTCTTCGCCTTCTGTCTCTGCAAGTATGTCCGCCGGAAGAACCCCACAAACAGGAGCATCAGCACACCAACGTACAGAAATCCCACCACGAAGACGAGAACATCCCCCCGATTCCTGAGGCAGGTGACCGTGCGGTACCTCGGGGCCAGATCGTCGTCGCCTGTCCCCGACGGCCAGCCGCGGGTGGCGTTGCCCACCCGTGGGGACGTTGTAGGCGGCGAGTCCTGGTCCGGTCGCGGGTCCATCGGCAGCGGGACGTCGTACTGAAGAAAGATGAAGGCCAGGCCGAGCAGGAGCCCGACGCCAAACTGGGCGATCTGGATGGCCGTCAGGCCCGCCTTCATCGGACCGGGGATGCGCACGCGGAAGGCAGACAGCGTGTAATAGGAGTACTGTGGGGACGACGGGATCAGTCGACGTGAGAACGCCGGGAGCCGGACGAAGCATCAGGGACAGACTTACAACCAGCGTGTGCACGGTCGAATTGAACAGGAGACCGATGAAGCCCGCTCGCAGGATGAATCGGATGCAGGCCCAGCTGCAGAACAGCACGCCAACATGGTGATACACATGCAGCCCCGAAGCGCGCTTCCCCTTGGTCAGGATGATCATCGTGTCGAGCATCTCGTACACCTTGGAGAGGTAGAACGTCCATCCGACGTAGGACGCGGCCGTCCAGGGTCCTTCAACCTCCGACTGGCCGCTGGCCGTCCGGAAATGGGCCCCGCCACAGATGCGATCCGCCGTCCGCAGTGCGTACAGAGGATCCCGTCGGTCGACCCGGCCGGACCAGAGGAGGGCCCAGACGCTGATGCAGGCCCACAGCGAATACAGCGTCAGGGCGATGTTATGCAGGTAGACGAACCCGCGGAAGCTCCGCGTCCGGCTGATCGCCCACGGTTGGCTCTGCCGTGTCTGATTGCGACGGTTGAGAAACGTCGTGGTCGCCACGTACGCGGCCATGATGACCATGGGGAACCTCGCGTCCATCGTCGCCTGGAAGAGCCGCGTCGGGATCCATGTTGAGTCGATCCACCCGAACCGTATCCGGGGACAGGTGGAATGCTGTGGTACATGGCGAAACAGCTCCGAGAACGAGGCCCGGCGGAAATAAACGCTTGGCGCATGAGCCGACATGGTGCAAGGACGGCGCAGAGGGCCAGCAGAGAGTGCACGACTCTGCGACGGGTAATTGTCTGCTTCTATATTCAAAAGTCGGGCAGGGGGGACGGAGGGAGGGAGAAAGGGCCGGAGATCGGTCAACGCACTGCGACGAGATTCTGCGATTCTGCAAGGAGGATCCGACACGGAAATATGACCTGTTAGATGGAGACACTCCGCCCTCGACCCGCCTCCCATATGCAAGGGAGAGGATCGGACGATGACATTCAGGGACAAGGTTCCAGGTCTGGGATTTTGGCTAACTCGCGGGCCGACGACCTTCCACAACCCAATTAGAACCAACAGAAGGAGTCGCTGGCCGGCATTTTGACATGGATATGGCGGGACCGGTTCATGGGACTGCCATCATCGCCCTAGAGCCTCCTTGCATAAGATCTCCGATGCGGAGGTCATTCCAAGGGAAGAGCTGATACTTTGATCATGGCTTCCCCCATCAATCTGCTGTGAATCCGGTTTCCGGAGATCCAAGAAGTCGAGGAGAACCCAGATCGTTGATTCATGGCTGGGTACCAAATCGCGCCCCGTCCTCGCTCCTGGCATCGATTTCTGGGCGTCGAGGGCGTTCTCTGCGTGGGCCTCTTCCACACGCTGGGCATTGGCGCGCTCTTCTGTCTCCCGGTCCGCTGGGAGACATGCCTCCTTGTCGCTTTGGGCCACATGGTCTGCGGCATCGCCGTGACAGCTGGTCAGTAGACACATCCGGCGTGCAGGCCGTGTCAACTCCGACTGCACCGTACGCTTTGGTACAGGATACCATAATCTGTGGGGCCACCGAGCGTATACTGCCCGTTGGCCGCTGAGGTACGCTCTCGCGATCCTGACCACCGCGGTCATCCAGAAGGACATCATCTGGTGGGTGCGACACCGTCGCGCCTACCACCGCTATCTCGCCACCCCGCAGGACCCCTAGGTCCAAGGGATTCTTCTGGTCCCACATCGGCGGGGTCTACTGCCACTCCTCCCACGCCCTCCATCTCCTCCAGGGAATGTCGGTATCCATGCTCCTGGGAGATGGCGAAGGGAAGATGGCGTGATTGCGATGATGTGCGGCGCTGACTGGCATGGCCAGGGTATCACAACTGGGGTGGGCTCCCAAGACCAGATATAAGACATTGATGAAGTCGAGACTGAAATGAATCAATCCATGAGTAGAATATAAAGATATAAAACGAAACTCCCTGATGTCACCAAGACGAATGGGATGTAGTCAGGTGACAGAGCACGTGCGGCATTCGATGTTTTTCTTACTTTTCCACTTCATTCCTTCTCTTCATCAACAACATCAGCCGACGGGACAGGTTGCTGGGGTCAGTTGATGCTCTTGTTCGAAATAGAGCCTCCCAAGGTTGACGACATGGATGAGCACCGCTGGAACCCGAGGA
This sequence comes from Aspergillus neotritici, assembly GCA_023619815.1. Taxonomy (NCBI): domain Eukaryota; kingdom Fungi; phylum Ascomycota; class Eurotiomycetes; order Eurotiales; family Aspergillaceae; genus Aspergillus; species Aspergillus neotritici. Next base: position 428,595 of record JALZYL010000015.1, read on the forward strand.
ATACAACAGCGAGTCCTCAGTACAGCGCGCCATGACAAGTGAGGGATAGGATTCGATGACGAAACCCTTCCCTGGGGTCGGTCATCGACAGCTCATATTATCCCTAAGACTGATACATGTCATATGGACGCATTTTTCGCATGTCCCCACATGATATAGGCGACGGTGGACAGGATCGGACCGATATGGATCGGATCATTCAACTCGTCGATCTAATCCCAACAGATCATCGACAGGGAGAGATGGGACCAACACCAATAGACCTGCCAAGTTGTTCCGGGCATGCGGGTCGAGTGAAAAGGCCCCTTGATTCGATGCAATTTGGCGGCGTGGCGGATTAGTGCTCCTTGCAGCGCTCCGAGTTAAAGAGCAGGGATCGCGAGGGCTGGAATGTGCGTGGTCGACCCGTCAGAGCAGGACGGACAAAACAACACGCACGCGAGTGATTGGGTCGCTGTGTGCGAGAGTCGAAGATTCTGTTGACCACGCAGTTGAGGAGACAGCCAGAGACAGGTCAACGGATTCTTTTGATTCTCGAATCCCGCGTGAGGCACTTTGCTCGCGGCGTCTAGGGTCGTGTGAACATGGCGTCGTGTGCCTCAGGCGGTGATCCGATCCCTCTCTCATTATCGGATATCTGCTTGGAGGGATTCTACTGTATGTTCGCCTCCCGTCTCCCCACTCGTATGTTGTGATGTTCTAGAGCGTTGCCTGACGATGATATGTGTACTACAGGTCCAAATAACACGGCCGATCACCCCCCGCAACTATGTCCTCCGACGCCCGAATGTTTGTTAAGCAGGCTGCAGATGGACCACAATGTGTGCCAATCGTCACAGGGTACCTACGAACCATCCGCCTGCCAGGTGGGGCACTATTGTCCCCCGGGGGGTCGGGAGCAGATTCGGTGTCCTACCGGCCACTACTGTCCGTTGGGCGCGAGGGCCCCGGTGCGGTGTCTGGCTCTGTCGCATTGCCCCGAGGGCAGCGGTCGGGAGGTACCGTTCCTCGGGATCTTGTGCTGTGGTCTGATCGACTTGGTGCTCGTGCTTCTCGGCGTGTGGCCGGGCCTGAGGAAGCGCCATCTTACGAGAAGCGTCCGCGGTAGTCCGCGTCGACCGCGGAGGGAAACATGGAATGCACGGGCCGAAACAGGGCTGGAGATGCAGTCCGCCGCCCTTCTGTGTGGATACCTCTGTGAGTCGGAGGCAGATGGAATGGACAGTGACGACGGTGATGGTCAGCATGCGGAGAATTCAGAGGTCGGGCCGCGGATCGAGTTCAGCGATGTGACCGTTCACAACCCCCAGACGGGGAGCGCCATTCTGGACGGCGTCAGCGGTGTTGCGGCGCAGGCTTCCCTCCTCGGGATCCTGGGGCCCTCAGGATCGGGGAAGAGTGAGTGACACGGATCCTGTAACACTGGCATCTTGCTCATGCTACTCGCAGCCACCTTGGTCCATGTTTTGTCAGGCCGTGTCAAGGCGGCGTCGGCATCGGTGTTTTGGGATGGAGTCAAGCAGGACCTGACCGGGTGGGTTCCATTGATTTATATACCCTTCCGGAGAGCATGACTGACAAGAGGTACTAGGCCCAGGACCACCCGCGGCGTTGTCAAGTTTGTCCCCCAGGACGATGTGGTCCACCCAAACCTCACTGTCTGGGAGAACGTCCTCCACTCGGCCCGGATTCACCTGGGTGGATCCCGGACGGACCGCGAGATCGCCCGCCACACGCAGAAGGTCATCGACAGGCTGCAACTGACGCGGGTTCGGAACAGTGTCGTCGGGGATGGCCTCCGGCGCGGCGTCTCCGGAGGCGAACGCAAACGGGTCAGTATCGCACTGGAACTGGTGACCTCCCCCGCGGTCCTGATCCTGGACGAACCCACCTCGGGACTCGACGCACAGGCGGCCTTGTCCATCATCCGGCTCCTGAAGCAGCTGGCCACGAAAGGGATCACGGTAATCTGTGTAATTCACCAGCCGCGCGTTGAGATCTTTGAGTCCCTCGACGCCATCCTCGTTTTGCAGTCGGGCCGCTCCCTGTACACCGGTCCCACGCACGGGGTCCAAACCCATCTCGAACACCTGGGCTACGAGATCGACCCCCGGCACAATCCAGCCGATGTCATCATGGATATCGCCGCCGGTCAGGTCCGACCTCAGATCGCTCGAATCGCCAAATCCGCGACGGCCGGCGACCTCCCGAAAGTTGCCCAATGCGAGACTCACCACCGTGGCTCCCAACGTCCATCGCCGGAGAGAAGCCTGCGGCGACTAGGCCCGGGTCGCATGGCTCCCTGGTACCGGCAGGTAGTCTACTGTCTCCAGCGGGACATCAAGCAGCAGAGCCGACGACCCGACCTTTTCTGGACAGAAATCTCCGCGGGCGTGGTGACGGGCCTGCTGTTGGGCCTCGCCGTGTATGAGCTTAAGGGTCAACTCTTCCAAGGGATGTATAACCCCCCGTTCCAATTCCTTTCGAGCGCGATGAATTACTTCTCTGTCCCCAATATAGCCATGTTCAGCTGCTTCTGCATAGCATTTTCCAGCGCCGCACCGAGCGTGGCGATCTTCGGAGAAGAAGGTAACAACAAGCCGACTGTCAGACCGATGTGATTGCAGGCTAATCCGAGACAGCCATCCTCGCGAGCCGAGAATCAAAGGCGGGGCATTCTGAGAGTGCGTATTTTGTGGCCAAGGTCCTCTCGAGCCTTCCTCGGATGGCGCTATGCGCTCTTCATCATACCTCGGTTTATATGGTGCTGGGAACGCCGTCGGTTCCCTTTGGAGTTGTGCTTGGTCTCAATCTCGTCTTCTTCTACTGTGGGTGGCTGATGTCCCCCGGCCCATTTATCTCCCTATTCACGCGTTGATACCAGGTATCTATGGCATCGGAGCCTTGGTCACCTCCGTGACTAACCGTGAAGCCGCCCCCCTGGTTTGTTTGATGAGCACCCTAATTGTTTCCGTTTTATCCGGCTGTCAGCCCCGTCTGGCGTCAGCGAAACACTGGCATCTGAGTTGGTTGTGGTACATGTTACCCGGGGTGAGAACGTCTATCGATAGGCACGACTGCCAATCATCGCTAATCAGGCATAGACGTGGTATGCTGAGGCCTATACCAGCGTTCATGTCACCCCGCTGGCTTATCTGTACGACACTCAGGCGGCGGCACAATACATGGGGTACACGTTTGGTCGATTGGGGCTCGATGTGGGGTGCGTCTTCAGTCCAGTCATGCTATGAGCACCTTTACTAATGGACTACAGAGTTGCGTTGTTGATCGGTACCGTGTATCGGGGGCTAGGATGCTCGTTGATGACCCTCCGGGCTCGCACCGGGTGGTGGTAGCAGATATGAGGTACCTGACGCGTGGTCAGACACTTTTGTCATGTTACTGGCGGGAATTGATTGTATAGGATCTGCAGAGGTCGGCTCACCGGGTATTCCGTCCCATCCTGTGATGTAAGGAGTACACTGCATCGAAATACACCAGATGTGATTCGCAACGGCTGCAAGGTGTTGGAATTGGGAGCGCCAGAATCCACATATAAATTTGACTTGACAATGGACTGCTATAGAAACCATGCCAGGGCTGTGGATACGTCTCAACCACGCGATGCTCGACCAAGCTTGACTACAAATTATGCAACAGCTTCCCACGTATAGTGCTACACAGTGATCAAGGAGCAATATCAGAAAACCTTCTCACCAATCTCCCTCCATTCAATGCGCAAGGAAGGATCCGCCGCAGAACCAAGAGGAGTGAGACATGCCTCATACAGAGACATGCATTAATTGTGACCAGAGCAAGGGATGACGGGTTTATGATACGTCCCACCATGTCCGTGCGTCTAAACGGATTTGATATCCCTTGTCTAATCCACCCCTCACAGGAAGAAAGTACTTCCTCTGCGGCGGAGAACTGGACAGGCTTAACATGACAGGAATAGGACTGCCGATTGAATCCCCATCTACGGGGAAGCCTTCTGCCGGTCGTTTGACTGAAACCTATCAACCCAACAGATGGACTCGGCACTCCAGCTGCTATCGCTGGGTTTCAGGAATGGAAAGACCCTCACACTGGACAGCAATGGACCGGTGCCAACGATCTGGAGAGCCATGACCTCCCGTTCCCGGCCAATACCCCCAACAGAGCTCGAATGGCTGCGCGACAAGACTACACTGGTGACCGGCGCCACATCTGGCTGCGGTCTGGAGTTAGCCAAGATCCTCTCCCGGTACAGCGCGCGCTTGATCATCACCGCGCGCAATGAGGAGCGGGGCAAGCACGCGCTGGCTTATATCCGAGGTGCACTGGGAACGGAGCCTGCCGGCCAGATCGACGTATGGCAGCTGGACATGGCATCGTTTGACTCCATCCGGGAATTCACAAGGCGGGTCTCGCTCTTGGAGACGCTGGACCTGGTGGTGCTGAATGCCGGGGTCCTAACACCGCACTTCTCGCGCTCATCAGCATCATGGGAGATGCACCTCCAGGTCAACTACCTGGGCCCATGTGCACTTATCCTCTCGCTTCTCTCGGTGCTCAAGAGCCAGAGCCAGAAGCGTACAACCCCTGCACGCGTGCTGAACGCCACCTCTGAGGCCCATCTGTGGGAGAGCATACCGCTCACCGTGACCCCCGCGCAAGCGCTCAGCGAGTTCAACGACGAGACCACTCTGGGCTTCTATCAGCGTTACCGTCGGTCGAAGCTGCTCAGCATGATGTGGACACACACACTAGCATCCGCATGGGCTGACACTGACTCGGTGACCATCGCCACCGCGACGCCCGGTCTCTGCCAGACACCCGTTTACCGTCAGATCACCTCGAGCTGGCTCGCGGACGCGCTGATTCGCTGGTTCCTCAAGACCTCGAGCCATGGGGCTTGGGATTATGTGCGGGCTCTCCTCGTCCCCGCAGCGGAATACCACGATCGGTTTTTCTATGATGGATGCCCGGCCGAGTGTGTTCCCGCCCTTTGGACCTGTGCATTTACGACCTGCTAACGATCGCAGCCCCGCCGACAGCGTTCGTTCCGAGAAATATCGCACATGGAGGGCCGATCTGTTCCGACATACGGTGGAGGTCCTGGAGCGAGAGATATCCGTGCCGCAGGAGACCCGGCGGTGGTTAGCGGCGATCCTTGAGCCGACACGCGACGCCGACACCAAGTAAACGAGACGTCCAACTTGGCACCAAGTCTGGAAGGCCGTTTTGAGAATTGGAACCCGATCGATTCCACATGTGCAGACCCGTGGCACGTCCTCCCCATGTCACTCTGTTCCGCACTCCCCACTACTAGAGATTTCGTCCTCAGTGAGATGGATTGTAACACGGAAGGCACTGGAGGCTAGTCCCACAACGTAGACGAGTTGAGGTACACTAGTAGATAACGACTTGAAGATATAATTTGATGTGACTAAGTTAGGGCGTTTGTTCAGATACATACATCATGATAGAACCCTGTATCCGTCATATGGATCCGTTATTACGTTATTTCTCCCCCCTATCCTGACTGTCAACCCGATTGTTCCTGCTGCATGTTCAAGGTAATCGCCTTCGCCTTGGGGGCGCCTCCACACTCATATGTCCCCAGGACCGTATAGCCGTCGACGGCCTGGATTCCCGGCCAGTGGCTGGCCTCGGCGCAGAGGACGGTGGGACGTGTCCAGAAGATGCGGCCGTCCTGCGGGGGTCCGCCAAAGAGCACCTTGATGGAGGCGTTGTGGTGCCATTTCGGGTGAGGCCAGTCCTCGTCCGTCATAAAGACGACCGCCAGGGAGCCGTCGGCGAAGGTAGCGATTCCGGGGGAGCCGGCGTGGCGGCCGTGCTTATGAGAGCGGTAGACCTCGTGGCGCCAGCCCCAGGTCTGGCCGTCGTCGTAGGAGAGCATGGCCTCGATGCTGAAGGCGCGGTGGGTGGTGGTCTCGAAGACGAGGACCAGCACCTCGCGGCCGCGGTCGTGCGCCACCGCAACGCCCGTCATGCCGTCGCGGTAGTCGTCGCGCTCGCCGCCCAGACACTGCGGCGGGGTCCAGGTGGCGCCGCCGTCGAACGACCGCACCAGCATGGTGCACTGGTTCTCCGGGGCGAACTCCTCCGAGTAGTATAGTTGGACCTCGCCCTGGCGGCCCATGCGCATGAAGGGTTCCCAGATGCCCATGGGGGGCTTCTTCTCGGCCGCCTGCGACAGGTACGACCAGTTCCGCCCGCCGTCGGTGGAGCGGCAGACGGTGATGCGGAAGTGCGTGAAGCCGCCGCCGGGCTTCATGTCGTGGTTGCGGAAGGCTGCCAGGACCGTGCCCGGGGCGATCTCCAGCAAGAAGAGGTTGTCAACGTCGCCGACGCCCCGGGTGACCTCGCCCCAGGGCTCGAAGGTGCGGCCGCCGTCGGTGCTGCGCGTCACCCGGAGGAGGCGCTGGTTGCCCTCGAAGCGGGTGAAGGAACCGAGGAGGCTGCCGTCGCTCATGCGCGCCAGTCGCGCGTACGTGCCGTTGGGGATGACGGCCAGCAGGCGCTCCTCGTTGTCGATGACGCGGTTGCCTGGCAGACGGGCCCCGTGGTCCGACGGGGGCTGCTGCGGCGGCGGCTGGTTCGCCGGGGGGTGGTGGGGGAGGTCGATCCCCAAGGTCTTTAAGATCTTCTGTCCTAGTTTTCCCGGCATGATGGTGTTCGTCGTGGAGGAGATGGGAGATTCACATTAGGACGAACAGCCGGTGAGAGATGGCGGTCGACCGCGGGGCACTGCATGGATGATGTCGATCCGGCTGGTGCGTGCATGACGTCATCACCAGAACGTGGTTGCCTGTCTCGACTGACGCATGCGGCGTGGTTGGATAGGGGACATGGAGCAGTGTGACCAGGTTGGATGTCTCCGAGCAACGCCAATGCTGGCCATCATCAGCCTGGCAGGCGTCTCGTGTCGTACAGGAGTCGTTGTTTCATGCCGGTCGAGCTGTGAGGCGCCGTCGGTACCGGGAGCGCGGGTGGAGGCGGACGGCAGGCTGCAAATGTGACCGGATTGTATGAGGGTGTAGGACAATTGATAACCGTCCTACACCGCTATCGGTTCATCAGGAAGGATCATGAAGATCAGGAAGGATCAGGAAGGTTTTGAAGCTTTTCGAGACTTCATCGTGAGTCTGGACAAACTAGACAAATGTGATAAACGGGACAAATTGGACAAACGAAACAGACAGAACAGACGGAACAAATAGAACAAACACAAGACAAACAAACGATGCAACATGAACAAACGGCGCAAATACATCAAATCCACGTGACGGCAAACTCCGTCATCGGCAGCCAATCAGCGCCCGGCCCGGTCCGCATGATCTTCACGATCCCTTCAACCCGGTGGATTCCATCTGGACGCCATTCCCTCCCCATTCCACACTCCAAAACCATGTCCGCCTCCAGGAGCCTTGCCGCCGCCCTTCGACGGGCCCGGGTACCCCGACCCCGCGCCTTCGGTCCGGCAATGGTCCCCCACCGGCCGGCGGGAGGGGCCGAGACGGCGAGACGGTCCTTCAGCGTGGCGTCGGCCGTCTATGCGCCGAAGGAGGTCAAATTCACCACCGACTCCTACCCCAATATACAGCGGAACCCCAAGTTTGCCGAGATCACCGCCGACGATGTCGCGTTCTTCCGGGAGCGGCTGGGCGCCCCGTCCGCCGTGATTGACGGCGTCACGGCCGACGCCACCGACGACATCGAGCCCTTCAATGGCGACTGGATGCGCAAGTACCGGGGCCACACGCGGCTGGTCCTGAAGCCGCGGACGAAGGAGGAGGTCAGCGAGGTGCTAAAATACTGCAATGAGCGGAAGTTGGCCGTCGTGCCGCAGGGCGGCAACACCGGCTTGGTGGGCGGGTCCGTGCCCGTGTTCGACGAGATCGTCCTCAACCTGTCGCGCATGAACCAGATCCGCTCGTTCGACGATGCCTCGGGCGTGCTGGTGGCCGACGCCGGCGTCATCCTCGAGGTGGCTGACCAGCACCTGGCCCAGCACGACCACCTGTTCCCGCTGGACCTGGGCGCCAAGGGATCCTGCCAGATCGGCGGCAATGTCGCCACCAACGCCGGCGGCCTGCGTCTGCTGCGCTACGGCAGTCTGCACGGCAGCGTGCTCGGTCTCGAGGCCGTCCTGCCCGACGGCACCATCGTCGATGCGCTGTCCACCCTGCGGAAGAACAACACCGGCTACGACCTGAAGCAGCTCTTCATCGGCGCCGAAGGCAGCCTCGGTGTCATCACGGGCGTGTCAATCCTGTGCCCGCCCCGCCCCAAAGCGGTTAACGTCGCCTACTTCGGCCTGGAGAGCTACGACCAGGTCCGCCAGGCCTTCAAGCTCGCCAAGGGCCAGCTCTCCGAGATCCTGTCCGCCTTCGAGCTCATGGACGGCCGCAGCCAGCAGCTCGTGCACCAGTCCACCGGCAACAAGTACCCGCTCGAGGGGGAGTACCCCTTCTACTGCGTGGTAGAGACCAGCGGGTCCAACCCCGACCACGACATGGAGAAGCTGGAGGCCTTCCTCGAGCACATCATGAGCGAGGGCGTCGTGGCGGACGGCGTGCTGGCGCAGGACGAGACCCAGTTCCAGTCCATCTGGCGCTGGCGCGAGGGCATCACCGAGGCCCTCAGCCACCTGGGCGGCACCTACAAGTACGACGTCTCCATCCCGCTGCCGGAGCTGTACCAGCTGGTCGACGACTGCCGCGAGCGGCTGACCAAGCTCGGCTTCGTCGGCGACGACGAGTCGTACCCCGTCCGCGCCGTCGTCGGCTACGGCCACATGGGCGACTCCAACCTGCACCTGAACATCGCCGTGCGGCAGTACAGCAAGGAGGTGGAGAAGGCCATCGAGCCCTGGGTGTACGAGTGGATCCAGAAGCGCAACGGCAGCATCAGCGCCGAGCACGGCCTGGGTCTGGCCAAGAAGGAGTTCATCGGGTACAGCCAGAATGATACGATGGTGAAGCTCATGAAGCAGTTGAAGGCTCTGTACGATCCGGTGAGTTTTCTCCATTACCCCACTGTGTGATGTCGACGGGTGACTAACAGACCGCAGAACGGGATCATGAACCCATACAAGTACATTTAACGGACCAGCGTGTTTAGATACAATACCATTTGTGAATACTGAAGACTTCTTTTCTCCTTGTATTGAATATATCTCCGTTGCATTCTTCGGTCGTGACTTCGTGTTGGACCCACTGCTCGTCTGTACGATGATTTAAGGCATGACCTGGTGTTGGCAAAGACGCTCTTATCCGGGCGTCGTGAAGCCTCTTCATCCCACAGAATCACGGACCAGGAATATAGTCCACGTGGATTATCCCGTTGCTTCCACTCTTGATGGGCCTGCGCGCGCTCTGGTTTGGTGGAGGGTGGGTCTCCTCTGTCCGTATATATCCGGCACCAGGGTTAGAACGCTGGGATGCTGTGAGAAGACCCATTTGATCCTGGGCGATCAAAAACTGAATGGCATTCATAAGGTCTTCCATCAGATGCTGAAGTTGGTCCATGCGGACGACTATCTGGATACCGTGGCTATTATCCAGAGGGCTCGTGGTGGGAGAGGTGTGTTCTGAGGATGGGCTGTATACCCACTCCGGAAGATATATACGGAGAGTCCCAAAATTGAACGGTGGAGATTGATCCAAAGTCTATGTACATTTTTTTAGTCCATCCTTCTATTCATCGTCTTCCTCTTCTTCTCCGTCCTCATCATTGTCATCATCATCGTCGTCGTCCCCGTCATCGTCAAACTCCACTCCCATCTCGCCCGTCAGATCCCACCGGTCACCCTTGGCCGCCGCACTCACGTACTTGACGAACTTGAGCGTCCCGCTGTCACGCAGCACGATGCTGAGCCGGTTCCACCCGGCCGCCGTGCTGAACAGGATGCCGTCGTCCTCGTCGGCCGCCGCCGACCGGTAGATGGCCGCGTCGTCGTCCTTCTCGTCATCGCCCGCCATGTAGATCTCGTAGCCGCCCACCGCGGGCTCCTCGCCGTCCGCTTTGGGCTTCTTCTCCGCCGCCTCGGACTTGGAGGCGGACTCCCCCTTGGACCCGTCCTCGTCCTCATTCTCCCCCTCCTCGTCATCGTGGTCGCCCTCCTTCTCCCACCCCGGCGTCGGGGTCAGACACAGGGTGAACTCCAGCCGCGGCTCCTCGCCATCGTAGCTGCTGGCCAGGGTGTAGTCCTGGCCGCGGCGGAATCGCCGCGCCAGGAGGTCGTAGCTCGTGATGCGGTCGGCGCCCGTGACGTGCGCCAGCCACTTGCGGAAGGCCGGCGACGGGAACAGGTCGTTCAGCAGCTCCTGGAGCGGCGTTTTCTGGTCCTGCGTCGTCGCCGGGGACTGCTGGTACAGGTAGCGCTGCTTGTGCGGCGGGCGGGCCACGGTCCAGCCGGTCTGGGCCCGGATCTCGTCGGACGACGCGGGCAGCGGCTGCCGCTCCTGCTCCTCGATGTAGGCGCGCACGCGCGCGGCGAACTTCTCCGACAGGAAGCGCTCGAGGTTGAGCGACGACTCGTTGGAGAAGGTCTCGGACATCTCCTCGGCGATGTCCGGCGTGAGGTACGACGGCGCAATGTACTGCACTAGGAAGGCCAGGTCGTTCTCGGTGAACTCGACGCTGTCGGACGGCTCTGGCACCGCCTCGGCCTTCGCTTTGCCCTTGCCCTTGCCCTCGGGCTCCGGCCCGGGCGCGGGCCCGCACGGGGTCGGCTTGGACTGGGGCAGGTCGTAGATGTCGCCGCGGCCCTGCAGCTGCGCCAGACTGCTCCGCTCGGCCAGCTTCTCCTCCAGGCCCTCTTCGAAGCCATCCTCGCCGCGCTGGGGGATGTGGAACCAGCCGCTGATGGCCATGCGCACGCGCTTCTTGGAGCGGTCCTCGCCCTCCGCCGGGTGGTACACCTCTTCGACGTCGTGGAAGCTCTCACCGGGCTGGACGGTGAAGAAGCTGAGCTGGTTGAAGGCCGGGGGAATGCTGAGGCTGTAGTCGGGACTCGGGATCTTGACATCCTCGCCCGCGGCGTCCTTCTGGGTCGTGGTCGGGAACATGCGCAGGGCACCGCCCCACTCCGCCTGCCAGGGGGTGTCCGGGTCGGTCAGGTACAGGATGTAACTGAGGCGCCGGCTCCCGATGACGTCGTCGTGGCACAGCAGGTGGCAGCCCTCGTTGTAGACGTTGATGGCCATGTCGGTCTTCTGGCCACTCAGCTTGCCCGAGTTGGTGACGGCGGAGAGGTACTCGCGGAAGCGGGCCGAGTACATGGCGTCGCGGAGCTTCAGGATGGAGGGCAGTCGGGACAGGGAGGCATCGTCCAAGCCATCCAGGTTGGCCAGATCGCCGGACTGGAAGATCTTGTAGATGTCGGTCTCCTTCTCGGTGAAATGCAGGTGTTCCTGGATCTCGTTGCGCACCGCGCGGAGGAGGGAGGGCTCGATCAGGGGGTGAATCACCCCGTGCTTGTACCTAGCATGGTATTAGTCGGCACCCTCTTTCCTCATCCCCTCCACTCCTGACTGGGAGGACTGTGCAGCACATACGGAGCGGATTGGGCATATTGATCGGTGTACTTCTGCTGCTCGGCCGGGTCAAACAGGCCTTCGCGGAAGCGGCTGGCGGCCTCTTCGCTGGACAAGGCGCGTTTCTTGGAGTCCGGCTGGCCGGTGGCCTCCCGGGCGTCTTTCTCGTTCGTCTTGCGCTTCATCTTGGGGGATTGGTGGTGGAGAGAGAGAAGAAAGTGAGGGAGCGAAGGTGGATATCATGGATGGCTCCACGATGGGCTGATCGAAAGCTTTTCGTTTGCGTTGTTTGCAGTGTTTGGCGGGTTTGCACCGGTCGGGGCCGAATTCGGCCGACCGACGAGACCACTCTACATATAGACAATACAGATACAGATATAAATACAGAAGAGACGGAGAACAAGAAAGATCCAAATCAGGTTGTAGAACTGCCTGAAAGCCCGTCAATCCACCACCCCCGTGTCGTCCGCCCAGCTGGGCTGGATGCTGCGGCAGACCGCTTCGTAGTCCTGGAACCGCTGCGGGTCCTCCACCAGCCCCGGCGTCGTCCAGAACATGGTCCAGTTGGTGTCGGACAGCTGCCACGTCCCCCGCGACCGTTCAAAGTACCACTTGTTGACCGGGTTGTCCTGGCGGCTGCGCCAGCACACCCCCGCCGGGAAGCACGTGCGCACCATGGCGTTGAAGACCATGTCGGCCACGCCCCCGGCGCCCTGGCTGCGCTTCAGCACGGCGAACTTGTCCAGGTAGGGCACCCGCCGGGCCTGGCTGGCGGCGCTGCCGTCGTCCACCACGCCGGGGGGCAGCTCCCACGTCAGGATGGCGCCGCCCTCGTACTCGCCCGCGATGATCAACCCCGCCAGCCGGTGGTTGACCCGCGCCAGGTAGGCGGGCACGTCGAGTCGGCGGTTGAAGGAGTCCTCGATCAGGTGGACGAGCCGGGGCAGGTCGATGCGCGGGTCGTCCAGCGTCACCGGCGACGGGGCCCGGGCGGTCCACGGGTCCAGCCGCGGGTCCGGGACGATGGTGAGCGGCATGCCGCGCTTGACGAAGGTGGTGTGGGCCCGCGGGGCGCGCCGGCTGACGGGCAGCGAGGCCGAGAGCAGGGGCTTGTCGGTCAGCAGGCTGTGGATGAGCGGGTTCCGCTGCCGCCGCGTCCGAACGGCGGACATGGCGGGGGTCTCCCGTGGCGGTTCCGCGGAATGGGCCACCTCCGCCGGGGAGCTGATGATGCCGGACGACGCCGCCGGTAGTAGGGCGAGCGCCTGCTGGGCGAGCCGCAGATTGTCCAGGTGCCCGCCGATCGCCGGCTCCTCCGGATGGGGGACCGTGGGGGTGGGCGCTTGCTCGGGGGGCACCCCGACGACCTCGGAGTGAACGAACCGGGAGAAGGGGTTGCTGTCGGCGACCGCCGCCACGGGTCCGTCCGCCGGCAGCGGGCGGTGTGCGTCGCCCGCCGCCAGCGACAGACGGACCCGCAGCAGCTCATTCTCGATGTCGGTGAACTCCTGCTCCAGGTTGATGAAGACGTGGGAGGTCTGGGGTCCACTGAAGGAGGGGATGCCGCCCAACGGATCGAGGAGGATGACCCGATCGACCGACACCTCCTGCTGGACGCGGGCGATGCGCTCCGCCGTCACCCGCGGATCCTCGTCCGGGTCGATGTGGGCCGCCAACCCGGCCAGCTCCCGGGTCAGCGCGAGCACGGCGTCATCGGCCGGGATGACTTCGGCCTTGGGGACGTCCTCGGTGTACGCGACGGGGGCGATGATGACGATCTGCCCGTCGCGCAGCGGGCCCAGCAGCACCCGGCGCGAGAGGACCTTCGGGGTGGCGCCCCCGGCCTCGGACGGGAGGGTCAGGATCGCGTCGAGGTGGGCGGCCTTGGAATCGGGCTGGGCGTCGACGGCGTTGCACAGGCGGTCGACCTGTTCGGCGGCGGTGCTGCGCACCGTTCGGCTATCATCGGATGGACCGGGGTCGACGACGACGCAGCAGGCCATGCCCAGGCGGTTCAGCTGCGACAGGGTCTTGGCCACGCCGTTGAGGGTGGCATCATCGAGGCATTCCGGGGCCTTGATCTTGACGAGGGCCAGGTGTAGACGTTCGGACTGCTGTTGCTGCTCGGGCGCGGGGGTGGGGGTGGAGTCCTGCCGGAACACGGGGGTGTCGGACACGGATCGCGAGGCCCCGTAGAAGGAGCCCACGGGCGACGCCGGCGCGCCCTCCTCGGTCGCCGCCGTCTCTCGTTTGCGGGGGGGCGGTCCGTTCTGTGCCTTGAGGCGGGCGAGATACGACTTCGCTTCTCGTTTGGTGGATGCGGAGCTGAGGACGCTCAGAAAGAATTCCTGCCCCACCCCGCATTTCTCGGATTAGCCCCTCTTCTTCGGACACCTCGTCCCCCGAGGGAGGACACCATACCCGATCCAACAGCTTCTCCTTGGCTCGCCGACCCAGCCGGTCGTCACTTCGGGTGGACGAGGAGAAATCGGAGGCGCGGTCGGCCCCCTGGTGAGTGGGCCGATCCTCGGAGGAAACGGGTCGACGACGGCCAGCGACGTGGTTGGACTGCGAACGGTACGGCACGGTCAACGAGGCCGGCTTCTGGGGATTCGAACGATCTGATCAGCGATGACTCCCTGCGGACCATCCTCCATCCCAGCATCTCGGTCTGGGGAAGCTCACCGTCAGCCACGCCGACCTCACGGTACGCGGCCAGAAGGTGCGGGCGGTCATGATCTCATCGACGGGGGTCCATGACAGACCCTCCAACGGTCTCAGAAAGGAATCCGATGGGAAGCGAAAGTGAGAGAGAAGAAGAAGAAGAAGAGAAAGAGGAAGAGGAAGAGAGAAGAGGAAAGAGAAAAGACGAAAATGGTGGAGATGTTGGAGTCACGGGCTGCCAAGACCGTTCTGCCGGGCGGTGTCGATCGTTATCAGATCGTGACTCATTCCGGGTTGCGCAAAGAGTACAGACGGTCAACATTACAGGAGAAGGGTGAAATAGAGCTGGGAATGGCGCAGAGGGATTACGGTGCATGGGGGTCACGAAAATGGACGGGTGGAGAGGGACCGATGACAACGCCATGGGTCGTGGTGTCCACCAAGCGCGGTCGTGCGCGCCTCACAAGAAGGGAGAGAAAGGGCAACAGAAAAAAAGAGCTACGGGGAGAGGAGAGATGGTCCAGAGGCCATCCAACCGCGTCACCGGAGGGACAGTGCCAATAGTCAATGAGATTCCGTACAAATACATAGCGGGACACAGGGCCCCCGGAGCCAACGAGCCATCCGGTACACACCGGCCCTCGACCCGTCTAGAGCTTCTCCGACTCCGCCAAGAGCTCCTCGATCTTGAACCCCTGAACGTCCCCCTGGGTGAACATGCGCAGCAGTTCGCCCTTGCGGCCGTGCGCCTGCCCCCCAAAGTCGTAGAACCGCTGCAGGCAGCTGGTCAGCCACGTCGCCTCCGACGTGGACACCCCGGCGTCCGGCATGACCTGTCCGTGCATCAGCACCAGCCCCGTCTCGTCCGCCAGGTCCAGGTGGTGCGTGAGGGTGGTGTGCGGCTGCGCGTACGCCCCGTGCAACTTGTACGCCTCCAGGTGCGTGAAGATGACGGTCGAGGTGTGGTTGTTGGCCTGCGGGCCCGACGGCACCGTCGACGCGGGCGCCGTCGCGGGCGGATGGAACCCCCACTGCAGGAAGTGGATATCGGCGCCCACCGACTCGGGGGCGGGCTCCGAGCCCGCCTCCGACGACGCGGGCGCATCGCTGGGCGTCGCGGGCGAGCGCGGCAGCGGGAGGATGAACTGAGGGTTTTGCCGGGCGGCGGCGGCGATGCGCTGGTAGGTCTCGAGGGGGATGACGGCGCAGATGGAATGGGCGCTGGAGGCGTGGCGCAGCCGCCAGAGGGCCTCGATCTCCTTGGCCGGCAGGTCGCGCACCTTCTCGACGTCGAGGTACGCACTCAGCGGTTTGATCCCCGACGCATTCTTGGATGTCTCGGCCGCCTCCGCGATGGGCGATGGGGTGGACGGCGGCGGCGGGGGCACGGTGGAGGGTTTCTGGGGCGCCGCGGGGGCGTCGGGGGTGATGGGGGTGGTGGCCTTCTGCCGCAGGTCGGCGATCTTGTCTTGGTAGGCGTTTTTCAGGGAGTCGATCGACTCGTGGCCCTCACTACCATCCCCGCCGCGGTCAGCCTCCGTCTCACGCATCCGACACTCGGAGGACCACTTACCTCTTGGCCTTCTGGTCCAGTTTGGCCCGATACTTGTCCAGCACATGGTTGGGGTCGTGGTGCGTGGCGAGAAAGCGCACGTCGTGCACCTGCGCCCAGCGGCGCTGGCCGTGTCGCAGGAGCGGGATGCGAGCCCGGATCAAGCTCGGGAGCGCCAAAGTGCGCAAGGACGCCATCGTCAATCCAGGAAGTGGGCGATGGGAGGAGGGAGGAGGATGAAGAAGCGATCGAGATGCGAATTTCTGGTCTCGCGATTTCCCCGACGCCGTGTCACGTGGGTTTGTCGGGTTTGTCTCGGCGGCCTCGGACTTTCTCGACTTCTCTGACTGACTTCACTTCACTTCACCTCACTTCGACTTGATCTCGATTGGATCGCTACGGAATTCCCTCATCTACGTTACTTCCGCGGCATACTGTGACGCGGTCTACGGCGTCGGTCGTCGGGACCCGACACGCAGCAGCCGGACAGGGCTGACAGGCCAGCCTCCACAGACGGGACCGAGCTCGATTCGGACCGGTCGATCTACGGGAGACCGTGAATATAGCACGGACCACGGAGGGGCACATCCGAGGGAGTTTGCATGCGAAGGGCACTAGAGAGCGGGGGAGGGGGGTTTCCTGATGTGGGTTCAGAGGTGGACGACAGGCACAAGACGGGAAGGCCCCGGCAGGAACAAGACGCTGGACGGGGAGGACCACAATAAACCAATTAAAACAACTACGATAGCACATGCACACGGCGAAATTCAACCATGACGCACCAGTCATCCGCCCAAGGGACCGCTGATAACATAGAGAGGTCTAATGGCCGGGCCACCACTCCACCATCCAGGCATCCGCGCCGGAAAATTGCCCCCCGATGGAGCCGCGGTCGATCTTCCCCACAGAGGTCAGGGGCATGCGGTCGTCGTCCTGCAACACGCGCAGGGCGGTGGGGAGGTGGGCGGGCTCGACGTGCGGCTGGAGATCGTGACGCAGCCGGGCCAGACCGATGCGGTCCGGCGGAGACCCCCTGAAGCGCACCAGCACCCCCACCTGGCGGTTCCCCCGGATGGGCACCGCAACGGCGTCGGACACGTAGCCGAGCTTCTGAATTTCCCCTTGCACGGCGAGAGCGGAAAAGGTCTGGCCATCCTGGTGGACGACTGTGCGCAGCGTGAGTGGCCCGTCATCGGAGGAAACAAAGAGAGGGGAGGAAATGGAACCAACTCACGGTCGGTGGCGAGGCGACCGTCGAAGACGTATCGGTCCCCATCGAGATGGGCGGCATCGCCCGTTCGGTAGTACCCATCGGCGTCAAAGGCCGCGGCGGTGGCCTTCGCATCGCCCTGGTATCTAGAGATTGGAGGCATGCCCTCCGGGATCAGCGGCCGGACTCGGAGGGGACGCCGGGGGTCTCGCACTCACCGGGAAAATACCCACGGTCCCTTGACCAGGATCTCGCCATGGTCTCCCTCACTCAACTTGACGTGCTGCGGGGGCACGGCCCGTCCGATGCAGCGCTGCGGAGGGCGCATCGATGGTCAGCCCCGGCGTCACGAGGATCCTGGACGGCCCGACACTTACATCTAAACTCCGCGCCATGTCGGGCATCGCAACCAACGGGGCATCGCCCATCTCGGTGCTCCCGTACATGACGGTGAGCGGCGCCCCAATTTCCTCCGCCCAGAACCGAAGCAGCTCGGGGCCGGCCAGGCTGCCTTGGGCGACCGCCACGTGCAGCGCCCGGGCCCCCTGCAGGCACGCATCTCGCTGGGCGGCAGGACCCTCTCGGAGATGCTCGCGGTAGTAGCGGCCCATCTGGGCCCACACCTCCGTCAGGGCCGTCAGGTGGGTGACGCCGCCCTGCCGCAGACGCGCCCAGTACACATCAGGCCCCGCGTACGGATCCAGGACCTCACAGGTGATCCCGTGCAGGATGGCCAGGAGTAGCACGCACGAGCCCCCGACCACGTCGGCAGGGCGCGCGGACAGCAAGGTACCTATGGGCCCTGGGCCACCGCTGTCGCGCACGAACAGGCGGCGCGTGTGCACGACGCCCTTGGGTGGGCCGGTAGAGCCCGAGGTGAAGTAGACCGCCCCGGGCCGGGTCTCGGGGATGGCGAGGGTCGCATCAAGATGGACCTCAGCGATGGCCGCGGGACTGCGGTCGTTGGCACCCTGGCTGCTGATGGGGAGCGTGCGCATGGGATGGTCGGGGCCTCCGCCGGCCTGACAGATGCCGGCGGCACGGTGGGCGTATCGCGACGAGAGACAGACCACGTGGATCGGGGTTCGCTCCACGACTGCACGAATCATGTCCGGCGACGCGTCCGGTCCTAGGACCGCGACTCCGGTTAGCGGACTGATTTCTCGGAGGGGGTTGCGGGTCATCACCGACGGATGGGCACAAACGCCGCGCCCAGGGCGAGGACGGCCAGCGCGGCGACCACAAGCTCATACCCGGTGGGCGCCAGGATTCCCACGTAGCAGTCGGTGTCGCGGTTGCCACCGGGGCCCCGCGCCTGTTCAGCCAGCTGGGGTTGCAGGCGGGCGTGCATGTCCCCGACATCGCGCAACAGCTGGTCGCCGTAGAGGTCCCGGCCGAGGGCCAGATCATTGCGGATGATGGGATCCGGCTTGTGCTGCGCGACGTGGAGCAGCTTCCGAAAGATCGGATCGTCGGGGAAAGGTGTCGAGTCTGGGGTGATCGTCATGCTGGTTGGCTTCTGGCTTGAACCACGGTCGGGACGAGGAAGTGTAACGCGCTGGCATATTCTGGAATGACGATGCTGATGGTTGTACGGCGTGGTCGACCAAGTCGGTCGTCGCAAGCCCCTTGCGTCGCGCCTCTCCACTCCAGTCACCGCAAGGAGTCGCTTCCGGTCAAGGATGCATTTAATAGGCCCCTGGCATGCTCAAACCACCGTTTTCAAGAGAGGGCTGGTCCATCGTCCCGTATCATAGCTGCCATGTGCATGACGGATCCTGGGCAATTTGACCCATCGCCCCCAAAGGCCAGGAGGATAAACAATGACGTCACATTGAATGTTTACCGCAAGCAGCAAAGCAGCCGACAGCCGACGCGCCATTCTTGGGCCCAATGGCGAATGCTCTGGTCTGCTGAATGGGCAGTCACAGCCTGCGTGGATCCCAATCACACAACCCGTGCCTCCACTGTACTCACCACATCCATGTATGTCACCCGCAGCCGACGGCCGACAGGCGAGACAGACCGGGGTTCGGAGCGGGGGGAGGGAACGATCATGCCGCTGCGGGGTATGGCAGTTCTATATCAAGACGCTTCCTGGGCTCGCGGTCGTAAACACGAGTTTCCATCGCACCCCGCCAAACAATCATCAGAATGGCCCCCAAACGCCCCAACTTTCTTGTCGTCGTCGCCGATGACCTGGGCTTCTCGGACATCGAGTGCTTCGGCGGCGAGATCCGCACCCCCAACCTGAACAAATTGGCCGGGGAGGGCGTGCGGTTTACGGATTTCCACGCCGCGGCGGCCTGTTCGTATGTGTCCTGGACCTGGACTGCAGATCCAATGAAGGGAGAGAAGGTTGGAAGTACTAACAGATTGAGGGATGTAGTCCCACGCGCGCAATGATCATGACCGGCACGGACCATCACATCGCCGGGCTCGGGAACCTGATCGAATGGACCAACATTTCCGGGCAGAACGATCCCAAGGGCGGCGGCTGGAGCACCGCCCCGCAGCGCGGCATGCCAGGGTACGAGGGCTACCTCAACGAGCGCGTGGTGGCGCTGCCCGAGGTCCTGCGCGACGCCGGCTACCATACCCTGATGTCCGGCAAATGGCACCTGGGCCTGACGCCGGAGCGGTCGCCCTTCCAGCGCGGCTTCGACCGCTCCCTGGCGCACCTGCCCGCCTGCTCCAACCACTACGCCTTCGAGCCGCAGCTGCGCGGCGCCGACGAGACGCCAACCTTCCTTGAGGCCTCGACCATCGCCCTCCACATGGAGGATGACCACTACGTGAAGTCGCTGCCGGAGGGTTGGTACTCATCCGACGGTTACGGCGACCGCATGGTGCAGTACCTGACGGACTGGCACGACCGCCCCGATGACGACCGCCCGTTTTTCGCCTACCTGCCCTTCACCGCACCGCACTGGCCGCTCCAGGCGCCGCAGGAGTACATCCGCCACTACCGCGGAGTCTACGACGACGGACCGGACGCGCTGCGAGCGCGGCGGCTCCAGCGACTCAAGGAGCTGGGCATGGTCCGTGACGACGTCGAGCCGCACCCGGTGGTGGCGGAGGAGGACGGGGTCAAGCCGTGGGACGAGTTCACGCCCGAGGAAAAGGCGCTGTCGGCGCGTGCCATGGAGGTATTCGCAGGCATGGTGGAATGCATTGACGCCAACGTGGGCAAGGTCGTCGACTACCTGGCGTCCATCGACGAGCTGGATAACACTTTCGTGTGCTTCATGTCGGACAACGGCGCCGAGGGCGCCGCCTACGAGGCCTACCCCCTCGTCCAGAGCGGCGTCATGCCCCACCTGCAGCAGTACTACGACAACCGGCTGGAAAACCTGGGCAACGGCAACTCGTTCATCTGGTACGGCCCGCGGTGGGCGCAGGCCGCGACGGCACCGTCCCGCCTGTACAAGGCCTATACAACCGAGGGTGGCGTGCGGGTGCCCTTCCTAGCGCGCTTTCCGACGGGCGTCCCCGTCGCCGCGCACGCCCGCAGCGGCGGCATCACAGACCAGTTCGCCACCGTCATGGACCTGGCGCCGTCCATCCTGGCCATGGCGGGGGCGACGCACCCGGCACCGCAGTACCGCGGGCGAGAAGTGGTGTCGATGCGGGGCCGCAGTTTCGTCGACTGGGCGACGGGGACCGCGGCGCGCATCCACGACCAGGACTTCATCCAGGGGTGGGAGACGTGCGGGCGGGCGGCCCTGCGCTGCGGCGACTGGAAGATCGTCTACATCCCCAAACCCAAGGGACCCGAGCGCTGGCAGCTGTACAATCTCGTCGAGGATCCCGGCGAGATCCACGACCGCGCCGAGCAGGAGCCCGACCGGCTGCAGCGTCTACTCCGCCTCTGGGACCAGTACGTCCTCGAGACGGGCGTGATTCCTTTGAACCCGGATCTGGGCAACTTCGTCGAGGCGATGGAGGCGCAGATGCCGGAGAATGCATGGATGGAATACGATTACTGGAAGCCCGGGGCGCGCCAGGAGCCGGAGAAGTTCATGCGGAAGCCGCCGCGGTTGCAGCGGGTGGTGAAGCAGTTTTAGTTGGCATTATGCGTCGGAGGACGGGCGACAACCTGTCAGCGTTATGAAACTACGGAATGAATGAATGAAGCGATATTCGAATTGATTCAATACGGATCTTCAGTCGATCGTAGAGAACTTAGACTGTATCATGATCTCCTTGCATCCGGTAATCATTCCTGTAAAGTCGTGGACGTCGTCATCCTATGCGGCCCACGACCTCGAGCGTCTCCCTAAGGCCATATAGAGTGGGTCGCATATCGGAGTGAGTGGTGTGTTTGTTTAACTTGTGGATACGAAAACACAGGGTTCTTGAACAGTCACGTTTATACTAGGTCAGGCATGATAATCACAAATATGGCATTATTCTATTCCTTCAAACAAAAGCAACGCGGAACCGAAGTCCAACCCATCCTCAACGCCGTCCCATGCAGTACTACTTCCTCTGTCTCCACCGGCTGCGCTAGCTAGCCACCGCCAGCTGCGCCACCAGATCCGACGCCACGTCCAGGAACGGGTAAGGACTGGTCACCTCCTTCTCCTTGTTCCGGAAGCGCTTGGTGATGGGGTGCCAGTCGGCGCCGTCGTGCTCGGCGCGGATCACGTTCTGGTAGCCGTCGCACTTGAAGTCCACCATGTAGTTGTGTTCCTCTAACTGGTAGAGCTGGATGTCGACGAAGACCCACACCCCGTAGGCGATGCGGCGGATGGTGCTGCCGGACTGCGTGGCCGACGAGGGGCCGGACGCGGGGGTCCCGTCCGCCGGTCCGCTGCCGGCCCCCTTCTCCTCGCCCGGGGTGCCACCGCCGCCGGCACCGCCCGGGGGCTGGAACCGGCGCCGGGACTCACCCATGTCGCTGCGGCTGCTGTGCACGCTGCCGGACAGGCCGGGCGCCAGCACCCCCTGCTTCAGCAGTCGGGCCCGGATGAACCACGGGTCCCGCGGCACGTAGTAGTCGGGCGGCAGGTCGGGGTACTTGGTCTGCAGGGGCGACTCGCGCGGCTCCCGGCCGGGCGGCGGGGGCGGGGGGCTGGTGGCGAGACCGCCGTCGGCGGGCTGGATCTCCCAGACGCCCCCCTGGGCGGCGATGGCCTTGTAGAGGTAGAGCATGGCCTCGTAGGGCTGGTTGCGCGAGCGGATGCCGAACTGCCACTTGCGGCTGCGGCGGGGCTGGTGCGGGGCGCTGCGCGACTCGGGCGGCTCGAGGCGCAGCTTCTCCAGGTCGACGACGCTGCGAGCGTGCGGCTTGAGGGCCCGGGCGGTGGCCTCCTGCTGCTGGCGGGCCTGTTCGGTGGGGTCGTCGGGCGCGGCCCGCGGCGCCTGCGCGGCGGCGGCGGCCTCGGCCCGCTGGTCCTGGGCGCGGGCCCGCTGCTCCCGCTCGCGGGTGCGTTGCTCCATCAGCTGGTCGTGCACGTAGGGCAGACTGGTGGGCAGGATGCGCACGTGGCTGACGCGGGGCGTGGACAGGTCCTCGGCGGGCGGGGCGGCGGCCGCGTGCGGGGACCCCGGCCCAGACGGACGCTGGGAGTGACTGCGGGATCGCGTCGGCAGGGTGGTGGCAGTCGGCGGGGCCGGGGCCGGCCGACCGGCGGCGGGCCGCGGCGGACGCCCGGCCGCGCTGGGGGTGCGCTTGACGGGCGGCGCCATCATCCGGTCATCGGTGGGTGCTACGAAGGTTAGCCATCGGCGTCAACACGGGAAGGCGGGGAGGGGGAAAAGGGCGGGACGGACAGTTGGTCTGCATCATCTCGTTCTCGACGATGATGGCAAAGGCGTCCTTGATGGCACTGGGTTCGGGGTTCTTGAGGGCGTCCTCGATGTCGTCGCGGGCGTAGCCCATGCTCCGCTCGAGCTTGGTGATGGCGATCTCGTGGATCTTGTGCTGCAGGGCCGGGGGCTTCCCGGCGGTGATGCGACGGGGGTCGCCGCCGCGGGTGGGGTCGGCGGCGGAGCCGACGAACTCCTCCGGGGGCGGCTGCAGGTAGGCGGGCAGGTCCTGCAGGAACCACTCGTTCTGGCGGATCTCGGGGATGGTGAGGCGGTGGACGGGGTGGACCTGCAGCATCTGGCGGATGAGGGCGGCGGCGCCGGCGGAGATGTAGGGAGGCATGTGGAAGTTGCCGGCGGCGATCTTCTTGAAGAGGGCGGGGATGTAGTCGTCATCGAAGGGCAGGCGGCCGACCAGCAGCACGTAGAGGATGACGCCGCAGCTCCAGACGTCGACCTCGGGCCCGGCGTAGAGCTTGCCGGAGATGACCTCGGGGGCGGCGTAGTTGGGGCTGCCGCAGCTGGTCTTGAGGAAGTTGCCGTCGGTCATGATGTTGCTGAGGCCGAAGTCGGCGATCTTGACGTTCTTGTCGCTGTCGATGAGGAGGTTCTCGGGCTTGAGGTCGCGGTGGACGATCTTGTGGCGGTGGCAGTACTCGACGGCGCAGATGATCTGCTGGAAGAACTTGCGGGCCTCGGCGTCGTTGCAGCGGCCGCGCTTGACGAGGTAGTCGAACAGCTCGCGCTCCGCGTACTCGAGGACCATGACGATGTCGGCCTTGGTGGCGATGACGGTGTAGAGCTTGATGATGTGGGGATGGCGCAGCAGCTGCAGGTACTGGATCTCGCGCTCGACCCGGCCCACCATGTCGCGGGAGAGCAGCTTGCGCCGGGAGATGATCTTGAGGGCGACCTGGCGGCCACTGGGTTGGTGAATGGCCAGCTTCACCTTCCCGAAGGAGCCCTCCCCGAGGATCCGGATGGTCTGATACTGATCCAGGCGCTGCATGTCCCGCGTGGTCGCCGGGGAGGGGGCGGCCGCGGGGTCCGCCCGACCCGTGGCGATGGGCCGGGCCCGGTCACCCTTGCGCCCGTCGGGGTCGGGGGCGCGGTCTCGATCTCGATCGCGCTCTGGATCGTGGGGATCCCGTTCGAGGGCGGGTAAGGAGACCGAGAGGTCTTCGTCGTCGAACGCGGCAGCCATGGGTGGATGGGACTGGGTGGAGTGGGGGAGAGAGCGAGCAGAGCGAAAATGAAGCCGAAGTTGACGTTGACGATGAGATCAAGTGATCACGTTCGTCCGGCGGTTTGGATACGGTTCATGACGGGTGGAATGGGCGAGAAAAGGGGTAATTATGGTATGGGGCGGTATGGACGGTATTGTTGCTATCTCTTATCGGAGGAGTCACGTGAGGCCCCGCCGGGTGGGTCAATGTTTATCCGGCACAAACAAACTGGACAAATCGTACAAATTAAACAAACTGGACAGAGTAGACAAACTATCCAAATGACACAAACGATGCAAAAGAAACAAACGAGACAGATTGGACAAACAAACAAACGTCACAAACAGCACATCGCGAGCCCTAATTCGGCTTCATCGTCAACCTCCACGTCCAGAGCCAGTCCAGGGTCAAGAAGAGACCAAAGCCAACCACACAGGAGATGACAGTCGTCGTGCGACCTCGGTCACAGGAGCCAATCCGCACCGCGGGAGGCGGGGCAGCGTCATCCCACGGATCAACGCCGAGGTGCGGGGTTGGCGTCTGATCCAGCCGCGGCGCCATCCGGTCTGCCAGCCTTTATATCGGGCCCCTCCCGGTCCGGACAGGGTTCGTCTGGGGTCACTGTAGCATATCCCATTACCAGGATGACGCAGTATCAGCTTCCGTTCACGGTGCGTGCTCCACCCCCAGCCCGGGTCCCGGACGACACTGACTGACACGTCTAGCTTCGCGACCCCTCCCTCTTCCATGACGACTCCTTCGTCGGCGACCGCTGGGTCCCCGCGCGCAGCGGGGCCCGGTTCGAGGTGCGCGACCCCGGCACGGATCGTCCCTGGGCCAGCTGCCCCGTCAACACGGCCGACGACGTGCCCGCCGCCGTGGAGACGGCCCACGCGGCCTTCGAGAGCTTCCGCCGCACGACCCCCCGCCAGCGCGCCCAGTGGCTGATGCGCTGGGACAACCTCGTGCGCGAGAACCGCGACGACCTGGCCCAGATCCTGACCCACGAGACGGGCAAACCCCTGGCCGAGGCCTACGGCGAGCTCGACTACGCCGTCAGCTTCCTCTGGTGGTTCTCCGGCGAGGCCGAGCGCGTCCACGGCTCCCTGAGCGTGCCCGCCATCCCCAACCGCCGCATCCTCACCGTCAAGCAGCCCGTCGGTGTCGCCGTCGCCCTCGTCCCCTGGAACTTCCCCGTCGCCATGGTCCTGCGCAAGGCCGGCGCCGCCCTCGCCGCCGGCTGCCCGCTGATCGTCAAGCCCAGCCCCGAGACCCCGCTGGCCACGCTCGCCGTCGCCGAGCTGGCCCGCCGCGCGGGCCTCCCCGCCGGCGTCCTCACCGTGCTCCCCACCGACCTGGCCGCCACCCCGGCCCTCAGCGAGGCCCTCTGCACCCACCCGCTCGTCGGCAAGGTCTCCTTCACGGGCTCCACCGCCGTCGGCAAGCTCATCGCCGCCCACTGCGCCCGAGGGCTCAAGAAGCTGACCCTCGAGCTGGGCGGCAACTGCCCCTTCCTCGTCTTCGACGACGCCGACCTCGACCAGGCCCTCGACGCCCTCATGGCCCTCAAGTGGCGCCACGCCGGCCAGGCCTGCATCACCGCCAACCGCATCTACGTGCAGTCCGGCGTCTACGACCGCTTCGCCGCCGCCCTGACCGAGCGCACCGCCGCCCTGGTCCTCGGCCACGGGGCCAAGCCGGGCACCACCCTGGGGCCCGTCACCACGCCGCGCGGGCTCGACAAGGCGGAGCGCCAGGTCGCGGACGCGCGCCAGCGGGGGGCCGACGTCCTGCTGGGCGGGGGCCGCGTCGACGGCGAGCAGGGCTACTTCTTCGCGCCGACCATCCTGGGCGGCATGACGTCGGAGATGCTCGTGTCGCACGAGGAGACGTTTGCGCCCATCGCGGCGCTGTACCGCTTCGACGAGGAGGCCGAGGCGGTGCGCTGGGCGAACGCGACGAGCATGGGGCTGGCGAGCTACGCCTTCACGAAGAACGTGGACCGGCTGTGGCGGCTGCTGGAGAGTCTGGAGGCGGGCATGGTCGGCCTCAACACGGGCAACGCCTCGGCGGCGGAATCGCCGTTTGGCGGCATGAAGGAGTCGGGTTACGGCAAGGAGAGTGGGCGCGAGGTGGCGGTGGATGAGTACCTGGTGACCAAGACGGTCACCCTCACGCTGGATCTGTAGCATCTACTTCTGTCTACTGACGATCGGACGCCGTTGGGGCCCGGGGGGGCGGGGTACTACGGGAGAAAGGGACAAGATCGCACGGTGTAATTTCCAGATCTTCATTAGTCTTCTATCTACGTCCACTCCGTCTTTCAATCGTACCAGATCGCATTCATGCCGAACCCCGGCTCCGGGATGTCGACCCGCGCCACGCGGGCCAGCGTCTCGTTCCGGAAGCGGTAGATCTCCACGAAGCCCAGCTGGTCGTCGCACAGGGCCAGCCACTCGTCCGAGAAGTCGGCCGGGCTGACGGCGTTGGAGTGCCCGCCGCTGGTGGACGTCGGGTGGATGAACAGCTGCCGCTCGATCTGGCCGGCGGGGCCCAGCTTGAAGGCCGTGATGTAGCCCGTCACGTCGAAGTGGTTGCTGCGCGTGGTGGCGAAGAGGTACTCGCCGCTGCGGGTGGTGAACGTCACGTCGCCGCGGTACTTGTTGCGGGGGGGCAGCCCTATCCATCGGGTTAGCACGGTGTTGAGTCCTCGGGCGGGGGTGATCGAGATGGGTCCTGACCCTCCGGCAACAGCGGATACGCGTTGTGGGTGAAGACCGGCCGGTGCGTGCGCTCGTCGATGACGTACTCGGCCAGGCGGTTGCCCGCCTCCATCAGCGCGTACAGGTACTTGCCGCTGGGGTGCATCTCCACCCAGCGGGGGTGGTCGTCCGGCGAGGGCGCCTCGAGGCAGTCCACCAGCGACACGGTGCCGGTTTCGGGGTCCTTCCGGTGCGTCCAGATCTTGTTGGCCTGCAGATCGGCCGAATAGAGGTAGGTCTCGGTGGGGTCGAACACCATGCCGTGGATGCCCGTGTTCTCCTGGTATTCGTAGTTCTGGATGTTCTCGGCGAGGCTACCGTCGGGGTTGGCGGAGAAGACGTTCCCGTAGCCGGCGTATTTGTAGAAGGGATTCCCGTAGATGGCGTAGGGGGGCTGGCGGGCGGCGAGCACGAAGATGGCGCGGGTGTTGGTGTCGGCGCTGGGGGCGAGTTCTTCCGCTGTCAGCTCTCTCTCTCTCTTTCTCTCTCTCTGTCTCTCTGTCTTTCTGGATGGGACGATCGCATACCATGACCGGCCACCGGGTGCGAGACCTGATGTTCAATCTCGGTCGGGCTCTTGACGGCGAAGCTGTTCCACTTCTTCATGGCCGCCCCGTAGATGGCTTTCTTGTCATGGGAGAAGGTCATCCACGAGATGGGTTCGGCCTCGGGGATCTCGGTCTTCTTCACGAGCTCCAGGGTGAGGGCCTCATCGTCAAAGGCGACGGTGTAGATGCGACCTGGCGGGGTCCAGGTGCCCACCATCAGATGGTGCTTCATGGCGGGGCGGGGCGTGGCGGCGAAGGCTCGCGCGTGTCGACGGGGGGACTGGAGTGGGA
This sequence comes from Aspergillus neotritici, assembly GCA_023619815.1. Taxonomy (NCBI): domain Eukaryota; kingdom Fungi; phylum Ascomycota; class Eurotiomycetes; order Eurotiales; family Aspergillaceae; genus Aspergillus; species Aspergillus neotritici. The sequence goes on from JALZYL010000015.1 coordinate 456,211, forward strand.
TGGGAGGGTGCCGTGCACGACGGAGTGGTGTAGAGAGGACACCGCGCTGTCCGACTGTTCGCGACAGATGCGATGCAGACATGGAGTGCCTCCTCCATCCTCGGGGTGGACGCGGAGGGACGAACAGCCCGGACGGCAACGGAGCCGGCATTGGCAGCCGATGCGGGCGGGAAAAGCATTTAGCCCCGTGCGGGGAGGGTCGGCGACGTCATTGACGGGACATGTCCATAGTCATCGATCCATCCGGAGTCCGTTTGAAACCAATCTGACGCGATCTCACGAGAGAAGACAGGTAGAAAAGAAGAAAAGAAGGAAAGAAGAAGAGAAGAAGAAGTGAGTGTGATAAGGATGTGGTGCCTGAGGAGACAATATGTTGCAAACAGCACAAACGGAGCAAACCAAACAAATGAGAGCACGAGGAACCCACGCGCACTTGAGAGATCTATAGATGAAGGAAAGCAAATAATTTGAGGAAGAATTGATAGGATTCATGGAAGAATAGAGAATCTGCAAGAATTTCAATGCGTGGTGGGCGATAGGAAGACGCAAGGTGGAAAGATGTCGGTGATATATATTCTATCGATCGACGGAGCCGAATCGGGGAAGAAGCAACAGGATAATCAGACCAGAATGAGTGATTCACTGCAAATCTGCTACAAGGGATGTATTCCACGGGAAATGAAGGAAGAGTGCCGTCAGCGAGTGCATCAACCAGAGCACGCCCATCTCGTCACGAACGCAGCGACAGCCGCTGCACCACGGCCGCCGCCAGCTCTCGCAGTCCGTCCACCACGGTCACCCCGTACCGACGACAGGTGATCTGCACGTTCCCCCGCTTCCAGTACCCCGGGGGACATCCCACGATCACCTTGCCCGGCGTCCGGGCCCAGAGCCCCAGCTCCAGCAGACTCACGGGTGCCTGGGTCGCGGGGTGGAAGTAGACGACCACCAGGTCGGCCCGTTCCTGCCGGTCCAGCTCCCACTCCACCTGCTCGCGGTACGGCGCGAAGCTGAGGTCCTCGCGCCACGTGCGGTCCCAATCGCTGCGGTACGGATCGTAGATGGTCACGGGCAGGTCGGACAGGGCGCGGAACAGCGTCGCGCGCCAGTCCTCCGGATCCACGGGGCTGGTGGTGCCGGCGAGGAAGACGGACCGGCCCCGGGGGGAATCGTCGGAAGGCGCGCGGATGATCTGACTGCGGGATGTCATTCTCGGGCGTGGCACTCTCGTGGGGATGGTGGGATGTGGCAGTCTGACCATGGTCAACGGCATCGAATCGACGTGGACGTCAGACACCGGGACGGGCCGATCCTGACAACCCCACCGCCAAGATCGAGCCGCACGTGATGGAGAGCAAACAAAAGCATTTACAGGGGAGGTCATGACAGCCGGAGGTCAGAGATTACGCAGGGAAAAAGGGGGCAATACAGTTACACGGTCCGGAAAGAAGCAGGTCATGGCATTGGCTGGAAATGCGACAGAAATAGATGACAGATGCAGGATGGACGAACGGAGAATCCCGAACGGATGCGACGGATAGAACAGCGAGAGCACTACTGGATCTGCCCCTTGTTCACCACAAAGCCCTCGAGCGCCGAGATGGCCGCCCACAGGCGGTTCTCCGCCTCAGGGAAGACCAGCGACCGGGGTCCGTAGAACACCTCGTCGCTGACCTCCTCCGGGTGCCGCGGGAGGCAGTGCATGAACTTCCACCCCTCCCGCGCGCCGCCCCGCTGGGCGAGCGCGCTGGTGACCTGGAAGCCGGCAAAGTCCTTCAGCCGCTGGATCTTCTCGCTCTCCTGCCCCATGGAGATCCACGTGTCGGTCACGATCACGTCGGCGTCCTTGACGGCCTCCTCGGGGACGGTGGTCTGGAACAGGCGACCGGCGTTGGGCACGCCCTTGCCGGCGGCCTGGATGACCTGCAGCATGGATGCCGGGATCTCGTAGCCCGCCGGGGTGGCCACCGACACGTCCACGCCCGTCTTGGCCGCCGCGATCGCCAGGTCGAACAGCACGTTGTTGGCATCGCCCACCCAGGCGATCTTCAGCCCCTCCAGGCCCAGCCCGGCGGCCGCCGTCGGGGCGAAGTGCTCGTGGATCGTCTGGAAGTCGGCAATGGCCTGCAGCGGGTGGTACTGGTCGCAGAGGGCGTTGATGACGGGCACGGCGGAGTGCTGGGCCAGCTCCGCCACGTCGGCGTGTCGGGCCACGCGGGCCACCAGGCAGGAGACCATGGACGAGGCCACCACGGCCGTGTCGTACATGGACTCGTTGACCCCCAACTGGATATCATCCTTGCCCAGGAACATCGGATGGCCGCCCATCTGGGCCACGGCGCCTTCGGTGGAGATACGGGTCCGCGTGCTGCGCTTGCTGAAGATCATCGCGACGGTCTTGCCGGTCAGGGCCCCGCGCAGATTTGACGGAACGGAACCGCCCTTGATAGCGACCTTGTGGGCGGCCGCGTTGCGCACCAGCGTGGTGAACTCGGCGGGCGTGAGGTCGGCGATGGAGAGGAGATGGCGGGGGGCGGCGGCCCCGGACGCGTATCGGCGCAGGGACAGGGTCGGGACCCGCGACAGCGGCGACCGGGTGGCCCAGCGGAGACCGGAAGTCATGGACATGATGAGAATCGAGAAGCGGACGGGGCGGAGGAGGCAGGCGAGGCAATACTCACCATCCGGATCGATCTTGTTTGCGACGGCGAAATTTGGCGATGACCGGCCCGGAGAAACCGTCCCGCCGTGCGTCACCCCATCCGTCTTTTCCCTTCCTCAACCTCCAACCTCCAGTTTCCAGACTTCGCACATCAACCCATGCGATACGGCCCGTTTCCTTCCAATGGGCCGATCGACCTCCTGACGCTCAGGCACTTGACTCGGGGATACTCTCCCGAAACGATGGCAGTGGATGGTTACGGGTGAGGACCGAGCAGGGGAGAATGACCGAACGGGCCAAGCGTGGTCGACCCACAAGACATGAAGACTCCGGTGGAGCTGTGGTTTGTGGAAAGAGGAGCGTTCGGCAGGCTTTGAACGACAGGGATGCCGGACTCGTTCAGCCATCGGCCAGCGAGGACAGACCGGTTCGACTTTCGATCACGAAAGCGGCCAGCGCAGTCCTTGACCCCCCCCACCCGCGACGGTCAGATCTCCGAGAGAGTGGAGCTCGGGTCTCAGAGTCAGAAACGCGAGAGGATTCTCTCATCGCGCGAAGGTCGATTCGGAATGCAGATCCGCATGTTCGCCCGTCAGTCGACCCGGCGAGAAGGAAAAGTACCATCGCAGGGACTCGAAGCAGGATCCACGTCTACACTCGGGCAGATCAAATGTGTGGTGGAATCTCCCGATGCAGGTGGTCGGTCTCGTTATGGAGGAAATATCAACTTTCAGGATCACCGTCCTGTCACGCCGTATGCAGGATCTGAAAGGATATGGTCATCGAGTCTCCGCGATCATCTCACTCCCGGATACGATACAGATGATACATGCCAGGCCAATAGAACGATAGAAACCAATCATCGGGAGGAGCAGCACTGTCCCTCCATAATTGAGCTAGATCATAGTCACCATGTCGGAGGTCGATTGAGATACCAAGAATCTTTCAAACAGACCAAGGAACAAGAATAACCCAGCCTCTCGTCTCAACTTCACTCGTAGATATCCGCACTAGAAGAGCGGGCTTCAGCTGCTCAGTATCCAAACGGATAGTTGATGACCCCCGAAGGGGATGCGTCGGCGATCGGTACACGCAGCGATGGTAATCGGTCAAACTTTCTTCATACAATCAACAATTTCATTTTATTTTTCTCTTTTGCCCCCCGTCCAACTTTTTACTTCCTTCTTATGACTGCACAAGATGCGCATTCAGGATTCTTCATATAATCAGCTATTTCACCACGTTCAGGGACTGTCATTCCGTTGCTCCTTGCCGCGCTATGCTTGCCCGCAATATCATGGAAACCGGGTACTGATATTTCAACGGATGAACGGAATAAGAGACATACGAAGGGCTCCTGGGACGGTGCGATCGATTGCTGAGGTAGAAACAAAGTCGAAAGGACCACTTGATAACCGAAAAGATCATAGCAGACGCCCCTCGACTGCGCGACCACAACCGAGTGGGCTTAGTGCCATGGCATCTACCCCGCCTCGCTGTGCCCAAGAGAGCAAGGAAAAGGAAGCAGATAGACGCTAGGCTGGAGTTACAGGGCCCTCTTACAGCCTCGCTTTTTTGTCTAGCCAGTCAGGAATGGAGAACTCCGTTTGTTGGGTGCAGTGTCCTCTCCATTGCCAAATCGCGCATCCTATACCGAGCAGACGACAACAAAATTGACAATACAGCGGCAGGCCGTCCAAATATAAGGAAGGGACTAGAGGCAGGCCACCGTCCCCTTGGCCCGACCTCTGTCGCCGCGAGCAAAGATGTCGGACCCAGCGAACTACTTCGTGGGCTGGATTTGCGCCATAATCACCGAATATGTGGCGGCACAAGAAGTCCTAGACGAGGAACATGAAGGACCGGCGGTTGTGTCCCCCAACGATACGAACGACTACACGTTGGGGAGAATTGGGGAACACAACATCGTCATTGCCGTCCTCCCTTATGGGGAATACGGAATCGCCTCGGCCGCCAGTGTCGCAGCCAACATGTTGAACAGCTTTCCGAATGTCAGAATCGGTTTGATGGTCGGTATTGGCGGCGGGGTTCCTAGTGCGAGGCATGACGTTCGTCTGGGAGATGTGGTCGTGGGTACCCCTCGCAATGGGAAGGGTGGGGTGCTCCAGTACGACTTTGGCAAATCGATCCAGGGTCAGACCTTCCGGCAGACGCTGTTCTTGTATCACCTCCCAACGACACTGCGTACCGCCGTGACGGAGATCCAGGCGCAGTATCGGAGCAAAGGCCATCAGATTGCGGAGACGGTCAACGGCTTGCTCAACCGCAATGCGAGACTACGCCGAGACTACGAACGACCACCCCCCGCCAGTGACTGGCTATTCAAATCTGACATCATTCATGATCCAAGAGGCTGTGCTGAAGGTTGTGTGAAGGATGGCTTTAATGTGATCCCACGACCCGAGCGGACCGAACTTGACGAGAATCCCGCCATCCACTATGGTCTCATTGCTTCTGCTAATCAGTTGATGAAGGATGGCTTGGCGCGAGATAGGCTGGCGGCGGAGGATGATGTTCTCTGTTTCGAAATGGAAGCTGCAGGGCTGATGAATACCTTTCCATGTCTGGTGGTCCGGGGAATATGCGACTACGCGGACTCACATAAGAGTAAAGCGTGGCAAGGATATGCAGCGATGGTGGCGGCAGTATACACCAAAGACTTGCTACGGCGGATCCCACCCAGCAGGGTCGAGGCCGAGAAGAGGATTGGCGACAATCTGCCCGGTTGGTCTAGCGGAGCCCACAAGTTATTTTCTCTGTTGATATTAACATATATGCCTCATGGTAGATCTCCGAAACGCAGCGCAAGCGCACCGGAATATTGCACAAACGCAGCTTGATCTCCAGGAAGACATGGTGAAGCAAAAATTATCCAGGCAGCAAGAAGAGAGTCTCAAACTATTCCGGCTGATCTCCAGCACCAAGCATAACACATACGAGTGGTACAAGGACCGCGTGGAAGATCGAGTGGAGGGCACCTCTGAATGGTTCCTAAACCATGATTATTTCCGAGCCTGGCTGGCACAAGAGACAGGTCAGCTACTGGTCTCCGCAGTCCCAGGGCGTGGAAAATCCGTCCTGACCAAATATCTGATTGACAACGGATTGCCACGCTCAGCAACCATCTGCTACTTCTTCTTTGAAGATCAAGATAAGCACACAGTTCCACAAGCGCTGTGTGCTTTAATTCGTAAGATTTTCTTACAACAATCATCCTTGATCAAATACGCCATGGAAGATTTTGCCAAAAACGGGCATGGTCTGATCTATCCCACGCGTTTGCTCTGGACGATTTTGGAAAGGGCAGTGCAAGATCCCTTGGCCGGACCGATAATCATAGACGTCGATGCCCTGGATGAAAGCGCTGAGTTAGAGACAAGGGTCCTCGTCCGAAGTATAGAGAGTCAATCCTGTGGCTATGGTAAGTTAAAGTACCTACTAACTAGCTGGCCATATAAACAGATTGCTTGCCAGTTCACGGACTTGCTGGAGTCATTTCCGTACATCCGTATACCAGGAGAGGATGACTGGGAAAGTATTGGCCAAGAAGTCAATCATGTCATCCAGTACCGAGGCGAGCAGCTAGCGAAGACGAAACTGCTGACCGAACCGGTCAAATGTCACCTAGCGGAGAGATTGCTCCAATTCCCGCACCGCACCTACCTCTGGGTATACCTCGTGTTTGAGTACTTGATGATTGAGCATTTTAAGACATCCACGATGGGGATCGATTCAACCATGGCCAACCTGCCTGCAACCATCGATGAAGCGTACAAGCAGATTCTCAATAAGTCCAAGCAAACATCATGTCGTTCGGAAGGAGCTGGGCATTATACTAGTAGCCAGTCGGCCTCTTACAGCCCCCGAGATGAACGCTGCATTGTCAGTTGATAACCGATCGAAGTCGATTTACGACTTGCAGACGTTGCCATCGTCATTTTGCGCTCAACTCACCACTCTCATCCATCCTTCCCTGTGGACATTGGCGTTTGGCCATATAATCTCCTCCCACGCAAATCACACAGTCCACCACCCTGTCACCATCGCAGTCGGCAGAGCGCACTCCAGAGTGCACCCTGGCCTGTTTCGTCCAAACCCCCTGTATCTGGAACGTCAAAATTCCCCCGATGCAGCGGTCAAGTATCGTCTCACTGCACCAACCAAGAAAGGATCATTCCCAGTTCTTGCTCTGTGTACTGCATATAATTGACTCTTGTGTGACCCCGACTACCAAGCGGCGAACCTACAATATCAAGGCCCATCAAGATCTGTATCATATTGTGGCTGGGACTCTTGGTATTTTTGTTCCATTTCTATTTTTGACCTGTCATCGGGCAGCAAGGCTGGGGTATTGCTGTAGCAATACCCCGCACTGGGGAATGGTCCACGGTGGTCCCTGAACTTCCTGTTTCTGTTGCGGATCTTCATATTCGATAAAAGGACTGTATATGCAACACCTGCGCTTAAGTGAGAGATTCCATCGACCACTGGATTTACAAAGAGGCGACGGTAGTAATGACGGACATGACGCGTGCATATGTGGACTATGCCTTGGTGATTATTTGCGCACTGCCCCTCGAGCTGGCGGCCGTCAAAGTGATGCTCGATGAGGTGCATGGCGAACCTCAGCGGGAGTCCTCCCACCAGTGCAGCTACATCCTGGGGAAAATCGGAGATCATAACGTCGTGGTAGCGTACCTGCCATCGGGCGTCTATGGCACCACATCCGCAGCAGTGGTGACCGCGAACTTGCGATCCACGTTCCCCAATATTCAACACGGACTGATGGTGGGGATTGGAGGGGGTATACCGAGCGAAACCGCAGATATTCGTCTGGGTGATGTCGTCGTGAGCAGGCCCACGGGGCCCCACGCCGGCGTGGTCCAATATGACATGGGCAAAACCACCAGTGGTGGGGATTTTGAATATACCGGGACCTTAAACCAACCGCCCACCAGCCTGCTAACGGCGACTACACGGCTCCAGGCAGATGACAAGATACACCGGAACGAGACAATCTCACAGTCCATCGCATGGGTACTCAGCCAAAACCCAGACATGCAGGCCGAATTTGCACGGCCCACAGAAGAGGATCGCCTTTTTCCATCGACAGATCCGTCGAGTATGCCCGCTGAAACGGACCAACCGGTCCCGCGAGCAGTACGACGGTCGGACGAGCCGCAGATCCACTACGGAATCATTGCGTCTGGGAATCAAGTGATGAAGGACAGTCAAACTCGGGATCGGATTGCGCAAAGGCTGAACGCTTTATGTTTTGAGATGGAGGCCGCAGGTATTATGAATCACCTCCCTTGCCTGGTAATCCGCGGCATCTGTGACTATTGCGACTCGCATAAAAACAAACATTGGCAGGGATACGCTGCTTTGGCAGCCGCAGCTTATGCCAAACGACTGCTCTCTGTGCTCCCGGCAGCCCAGGTCTCGCCTAGTCAGACGGTACGACGGATCCCCTTCATGGTGCCCTTTAATCAAAACCTGTACTTTCAAGGACGAACCCACGAACTCCAGAGGCTGGAGACGCTGGTTTTGGGCCAGAATCAGATCCGAAAGGCTGCCATTTCAGGGCTAGGGGGAGTTGGAAAGACACAGATCGCCATTAAGCTGGCATACAGAATCCGTGATCATGCGTCACAGCCATCTATCTTTTGGATCCAAGCAACGAGTGTCGATGCCGTGGAAAAATCATTTGCAGATATCGGTCACACCGTCGGGCTGCCAAATAAAAGCCCAGACAACATCAAGGCAGATGTGAAGGCCTACCTAAGCTCGGAGCAGGCAGGCTCATGGCTCTTGATCGTCGACAATGCCGACGATGCAGATATGTGGATGTCCCCGCCGACCGCACTAAAAGAGTTTCTTCCTCGGAGCGAGACTGGATTTACCATCTTCACCTCACGGAATCAGCAACTGGCCATCCGTCTTGTAGGACGAGAGATTGTCAAAGTCTTGGAATTCGACGACCTGTCAGCAAAGGACCTCTTTCGAGGGTCTTTATTGGATAAAGATCTGATGACAGATGAACAGTCGGCTACGATGCTTTTGCGCCAGCTAGGTGGTCTACCTCTTGTTCTCATCCAAGCGGCGAGCTACATAAACCAGAACGGCATCAGCCTGAAAGAGTATTTATCACTCCTGAATAAGCACGAACACGTTAAAGTCGAATTATTGAGTCAGGACTTCGAGGACGACTATCGATATGAGGAAACACAGAATCCGGTGGCAACAACATGGCTGATTTCGTTTGAGCAGATCCGCCGGTCAAATCCATTGGCCGAGGACTATCTGTCGCGTATTGCGTGTATTAACTATCGAGACATCCCGATATCCCTTCTCCCGCGAGGAGACTCGCCAGTGGAGCAGAACAAAGCACTGGGAATTTTGAAGGCATATTCTTTCGTTACACAGATGGTCGACAGCAAGTTCCTCAATATGCATCGACTCGTTCATTTGGCGACTCGAAATTGGCTTCGGAGCGAAAACCTTCTTGAGCACTGGACAATCACGGCCTGTCACTTTCTTAGCAACATCTTTCCCTCTGGTTATTATCGAGACCGGGCATTGTGGCGGGAATACTTACCACACGCGCAGTTTCTCCTCCAAAGCCCGGAGTGTCTCAAAGGAGGGTATCCAAGGGAGTTTCTGTGCCATATGGTCGCTCTGTGTCTATTTTCCGATGGAAGATATAATGAAGCAGAGCCACTCTTTGTAGAGGTACACAAAGAAAGAGCGATACGGCTGGAAAAAACAGATCTATCAATGATCAACATCATGGCCAACCTCTCAGCCACATACATGAACCAGGGCCGATGGAAAGAGACCGAAGTGCTAGAGATACAAATTTTAAATACCACCAAGGCAGTGCTGGGCCCGGAACATCCTATCACACTGACTAGTATGAGCAACCTTGCAGCAATATACATGGATCAGGGCCAATTGGAAGAGGCTGAAGTACTACAGCTCCAAGTCCTAGACACCTGCAAGGTTGTGCTGGGCCCCGAACATCCTGATACACTGTCCAACATGCTTGGTCTCACAGTTATATACATGAATCAGGGCCGATGGAAAGAGGCCGAGGTATTACAGATCCAAATCTTAAATACCTACAAGACAGCACTGGGCCTAGAATATCCTGAGACACTGATTAGTATGGCTAATCTCGCATCCATATTATCAGAACAGGGCCGATGGAAAGAAGCTGAAGAACTACAGATACAGGTCTTAGATACTAGTAAGACAGTACTAGGCCCGGAGAATCCTACTACACTGACTAGTATGGGTAATCTCGCTACCACATATAACAAGCAGGACCGGCTGAAAGAAGCAGAAGAGCTAGAGACACAAGTTTTAGATACTCGCAAGAGAGTGCTGGGCCTGGAACATCCTGATACACTGACTAGTATATCTAATATCGCAGGCACATACCAACGACAGGGTCGATGGGAAGAGGCTGAGGAGCTAGGGATCCAAGTATTAGACACTAGCAAGACGGTGCTGGGCCCGGAACATCCCAATACGTTGCTTAGGATGTGGAGTTTGGCTCATACCTTGAAAGTTCAAGGTCGGATCACCGAGGCCATAACCTTGCTCGAAACTTGTGTTGCGCTACTGAAAGGGCGCCTGGGACCAACTCATCCTGACACCTGTCGAGCCCTTTCGGATCTTGAGTCCTGGAGAAAGTCTCTTGAAGAGACTCACCTACCAATGCAGGAACCAGAGACACAGGAAGTCTTGACAACGACTGCAACCGGTCATGAGAAAACGATGGGTAGCGGCCACATGCCCCGAATGACCATTGGTCACGATGACCCGCGCTATCACTTTAACCCATTACTCTCTGCTTTGCGAATATCTTCTCAGTCAGAAGAAACCTCACGTCAAGATCAAGATGACATTGACTAGAAGGAGATCCGATCGACAACCAGTGGCATGGTATTTCCTGGGGGGGACAGACGGATGAAGACGGACAGTTAGGCAACTTGTTCGAACAGAGCGGCGACAACCACAATTTGAGCGGTGGCGCAGGAGGGAAAGGATCCATGCTTGGGCAGCTCTAGAGCCAGCTGTGGCTTGGAGTCGTGGCTCACGGTGCAGAGAGATACCGGGATTTGGTTATTCCCAGGGAGGATGGTGGTGGAAGCAGTGATAGCAATGGTCAAACATGGAATTTTTCATGGCTTCATATGCTGTCAGCTTTCCTTCTTTGTTTCTTCCTTTTTTGTTGTTTGTTCACTTGTACGATTGCAAACCATATGCTGCCTCTTATAGCTTCACAATATCATCAATATTTGTCCACATCATGCTACTATGCGTAATAAAACCCTAATACTAAGGAATCCGGTCATAGACAAGATAACCAATGCGTATACACTTACCAGAGTGCTCTGTCGACTAATAACCATTCTTCCCCCGCCTGGACAGTGCAACAGGCGGAACTGAAAGAGGGATGTAGACATGCGAAGTGCCAATGTAGCTAGGATGTGTAATATCAGACTGGCATGGCACGGACGGATGCAATAGTCAGACGAATTCCCCCACTACATAAAAACTACAACGGACGCATCGAGACAGGACAAGTCAGGCTACAGGAGACAAATGTGCGTGAGACGCAATTGATTAGATTCTTCCGTGGCCTTCTATGTCTATTAATTACGTAGCTGCGAATATCACAATGCGATGATTACCCTGTCGCGTGTCCACCCACAACTCCAATCCCCCTTCTTCCCCTGTCACTCAAACGCCAGACCCATGCTCCCAAAATCTACGAATCGTCAAAGAACCAGGAACCCAAAGCGGGGAAGAAGGGGCGGGGGAAGGAAAGTCGGATCAGGGAAAGTCGAGATCATCCTCCGGTTGTCCGACATACTGGAATTTGGCTAGGACGTCGTTCGCCTGCGAATGGACCAGCCCCAGTGCGTCTTGATGTAACGCGGCGCCCGCGTCCGCGTCGGACGTGTCATGCACCATGTAGTCGTGCGCCAAGTGATGCCGCACGTCGTCGTCGAAGTGGGACCCGGACAGGCCGTGCGCCCCGTGCGTGTAGGGGTCGGCCATCACGTCGTGGGTCGGGAAGCGGGCTAGCGGTTGGTGGATGTCCATGATCTGCGGGTCGAGCGGGAGGGTGGTGTAGTCGCCCAACGATTCGACCGACCCGGGCACCACCGCGGCATGGGTGGACAGAAATGGATGCTGGTTGGCGGGCGTGTCGAGCGCGGACGGGTCCAGGGGATGCGGGCCGGCGCTCAAGGCGTCGGCGGTGGACGGGGCCGGAGGAGGCTGGTGATGGGTGCCGCCGTCCACGGGCGGGTCGGGCTTGGCGTCCGCCATCGTCGCGTCGGCGGGAGGATCGTCGCCCCGCAGGAACGGACCGGTCAGCGGCAGCTTCAGGGTCTCCTTGCACTGCGGACAGTCCCGGATGACGCGGCTGACGGTCTCCTTGATCCGGACCCAGTGGTACTGGACGGCGATGGCGGCGGTGGTCTTGTTGATGCCGGCGTGCTGCTGGTTGTGCATCTCCTGGGCGATGGTGTACTGCTGCTGGGGATCCGAGACGACCTCCTTGTCCTTGAGCATCAACTTCTCCGAGTCGCCGTCGCCTTCGATGAGCTTGTAGTGGGTGGCGGCACTGCGGAGGCGGCTCTTCTCCGCGCGGTCGGCCCCGCGCGGGTACTTGGAGTGCTTCAGGTAATAGCGGATCTTGTCGAACCGGTCCTGGGTGAAGGAGTCCTCCCCCTCCGGGCCGAGGTCGCGTCCGTAGATGATGGCGTCGACGTACTGCCCGGGATTGGAGAGCAGCCGTCCGCCGCCGGGGACCTTGCCGATGCGCTTGAAGCCCAGGGCATCCCAGATGCGACACGAGGCGACGTTGCTCTCGTAGACCAGATTGAAGACGGCATAGGTGTAGCCCTAGGGACCGTCAGATACACACCAGGCTCACATCCGGGGGAGTTGGGGGGAGAACTACCAGCTTGGGGGCCCACTCCAGATAACCCTCGCCCATCAGGCGCCCGACACCGCGATTCCGGGCGGCGTCGGTGACGAGGAACATGCCGTTGCAGACGTGACTGCTGCGGCCGGGGTAGTTGGGGCGGACGTTGAAGCTGCCGAGGCAGATCTTGGACCAGTTGGCGCCGGCGCGGTCCATGTCGTGCATCTCCTGGACGCTCTTGATGTCGCCCAGGAGCATGATGGCGCCGAAGTTGGAGAACCAGTAGGCGTCGAACTGGGAGAAGGGGATGGGGTCGGTCATAGCGTAGGTGTCGCCCTTCTCGATCTCCTTGTTCAGCTGGTCGGAGAGGTAGAGGAGTAAGGCGCGGGGGACCTCATCCTCGGGCGACAGGGGGATGAGGGTGGCGACGGTCACCCGGTCGCGCAGGGTGACCTGGCGGGGATAGATCTCGAGGGGGAGCTCCTGCTCCGAGGGGATCACCATGGACCTCAAATCCTCGTGGACCGCCGGCATGGTGATGCCCCAGGCCGACCCCGACCGGGTCCCGTGACTGGCCGTCCGGTTAGCCTCGTGCACGTGACGGGGGACATCGCTGGCGCCGATCGAACTCCTGCGCGGTCATGACGCCGCTGCGGATGCTGGGGGATGCGAAGGGATGCGGGGGATGCTAGGGGATGTCCTCCCGAGGCGACCTCCTGTCGGTCTGGGGAGGGGAGACCCTCTCCATGACGACATCCACGGGGGCAGGGGACTGGAGGGGGACTGGAGGGGGACTGGAGGGGGACTGGAGGGGGACTGGAGGGGGGATGGGGGAGGGAGGCTGGCGATGCCGGGTGGGGAAGGGGAAGGGAAGAACGGGCAGGGAAGGAGGAACGCACTGACAGTGAGGATCTTCTGGCACTTCGACGCGTCCGGTTCCCTCGGTCGTGTGCAGCGGGGATGGTTCGCTCGTCGGACTGAATGGACTGAATGCCCAGGAGCGTCGTCCAGAGTACTTCCGGGACTGCTGAGTATTCTCAAGTCTGGAATGGCGTGAACGCAGCCGAGAAATCCTCATCCCGGGGGGAATACGTTGTTCCGGCCGGCGGTGAGCTTTGTCTGTTTGCTTGTTTGTTTGATTTGTTGTATTTGTGCAGTTTGTTTAATTTGTCATATTTGTCCAGTCTGTTTGGTTTGTCACGTCTGTGTAGTTTGTTTAACTTGTGATATTTGTCCTGTTCTTAGTTTGTGATATTTGTTTAATTTGTCCCGTTTGTCCCGTTTGTCCGTCTGCCCACCAGGATCCCATACGGCTTCACATCAGCTTCATCACCACCACCACCTCCACCCACCATCCCCTCACCATGTCGGCTCCCTTCCCCACCCAACCCCTGCGGCGATGCGTCCGATGCCACCCCCGACGGCCCACCCCCCGCCAGTCCCCCTCCGCGCGACGCCCCTTCAGCCAGACCCCACGCGCCGCCAGCGCCGTCGCCGGCGCCGCGGAGGCGGAGGTGCAGGCCGCCCACAGATACTGCGCCGATCTCGTCCGGTGAGTCGCAGACCCGGGGAAACGGCCGAAGAAGGCAGCAGAGAAGAGAACGATCGCGCTGACGGCGGCAGGAAATATGATCGCCCCGCCTACACCCTCAGCACCTTCGTCCCCCGCCCCGTCCAGCCCTTCTACCTCGCCCTCCGCGCGTTGAACGTCTCGCTCTCCATGATCCCCGAGACCACCTCCGCCCACACCATCGGGTTGATGCGCCTCCAGTTCTGGCGCGACGCCGTCACCAAGGCCCTCGCCGGCGCCCCGCCCAAGGAGCCCGTCGCCCTCCTCCTCGCCGCCGCCGTCGCCGACCGCCACGAGCAGACCCAGGGCCGCGCCCGCATCAGCAAACGCTGGCTCACCCGCATGATCGACGCCCGCGAGCAGACCCTCACCAACGACCCCTATCCCGACCTCGCCGCCCTCGAGACCTACGCCGAGAACACCTACTCCACCCTCATGTACCTGACGCTGTCCGCCCTGCCCCTGGCCTCCGTCACCGCCGACCACGTCGCCTCCCACATCGGCAAGGCCACGGGCATCGTCGCCATCCTCAAGGGCCTCCCGCTCGTCGCCTTCCCGCCTCCGGCCCCGCGGAGTCCCCAGGGCGGCGCCGCCGGCGCCACCAAGCAGGGCGCCGTCCTGCTCCCGCTCGACGTCATGGCCGCCACGGGCGTGCAGGAGGAGGCCGTCTTCCGGCAGGGTGCCGACGCCCCGGGCCTGCGCGATGCCGTCTTCACCGTCGCCACCCGCGCCAGCGACCACCTCATCACCGTCGACCAGATGCTGGCCAACCTGCGCGCCGGCCAGGACGTGGGCCACGCCTTTGAGCACGAGGGCGAGGAGGGCCACGACCATTCGACCTCCGGTGGTGCGGACCCCGCGCCGCTGCAGGAGGTGCACCGCGCGTTCGGGGTCTACATGCCCGCGGTGGCCACGCGGCTGTGGCTCGACCGCCTCCAGCAGGTGGATTTCGACATCTTCCAGCCGGACCTCCTCCGGTCCGACTGGCGGTTGCCCTGGAAGGCCTACTGGGCCTACCAGCGGCGAACGTTGTGAGGGTGTCAGGATCTTGTATAGTACCACGAACTGTAATTCTACATCTAATCACCATACAATCGTTCGTCGAATCTGTTCCACCACTCCCTCCGTAGTTTGAAGACGTCTGGGCGATTAGGCGTGAACCGTCCACATCGCGAGTCCACCCCCAACCAGATTGACGACGTTGAAACCATCCGGTCCAGCGAGACCTGGTTCGCGTATGCACGAGATACAGTAGAGTATTATTCATTAATCTTTGTCCGAATAACAAACCAAGTCTCCCCAGGCATAATGAGACGTGAATCCGAAACGGCAAGCAAAGAACCGAGCAGAGTTGCACAAGCAGGGGTAGAAAGAAAGATGGAGAAAGAGAAAAGAAGAAAGAAACCGAAAGCTCGTCTCAAACTCATAGCCCTTGCAACGTCTCCACCAACAATGGGTGCCTATCAACTAGCTAGCGGTAAACGAGACCAACGCACGCGGCGACTCCGTCAACGGCCACAACGCCATGTAAAATCCCACGATTCCCGCGACGAGAAATATATAATAGGCGATGGTCCAGCCGATCCCGAACTGCCGGGAACCCGACTCCGCCCCGTCCTTGTCTTTGCACAGGCGCGGCGGACCCGACGGCACGGCCGCGCCCACTCTCCCCCACAGCCGGGGGAGCCCGCACCAGTTGCAGAAGCTGTGGACGACGATGACGGCCGGCAGCGACCCCGTCCGCAGATAGAGGAAGGTAGCATACCAGCCGAAGACGGTCGTGTAGCCGAACTGGACGACGGAGCGGAGCAGGGCGGCGACCGCGGAGGTGTCCGGGTGGGTGAGGCGGAACTCGTAGAAATGGTGCACGTGGGCGGTGCCGAAATACAGCGGCGTGACCATGACGATGCGGCTGGGTGGGACCTTGGCCAGGAGGTGTAGAGGGATGATGGATGAGCGGAAGAGGATCTCTTCCGTAATGGGGGCCTGTGGTCCGGTTAGATGGGCGTCCGGACAGCAATATCCATCGGCTGCTTCGGACGCAGCGCAGATTGACTTACGGCAATGAAGTTGCGCCATCCCATCCACCCGCGCAGCGACTCGGACACGCCCCGCCCCCGGACCCAATCCCGCCATCCGCCGTCTACGACGCCTCGCTCAAAGAGCGGTGCTAGGAACAGGATGGCGGTCAGGAATAGACCACGCCCGATCTCCTGAAAACCCACGGGCCACCATCCCAGGAGCCGGAGGGCCTCGTTCCACGGGACATGCCCCTTGGCCGTGAACAGCCACAGGACGGCCCCCGTGCTGAGCAGGCACGACCCCGTCACGGCGCGAATTCGAGCCCTAATGACCGAGGGGGCGTCCCGACTGAGGGTGGGCGACGGCCGCGTGGCGGAGGAGAGATAGAATGGGACGACATAGAGGAGGGTCAGGGCCACCTGCGATCGCCTGCGTCAGTGCCTGCTGGAAACCCTTCTTCTCCTTGGACAAATGCCTACCGAGTACAGTGCGGCTTGCTGGGATGAAATGACCGGCTCATCTGGAATGCGACCCAGTCAGAGATCCACCCGATCCACCCATTCTCGACCCCACTGGTCCCCCGCGACGTACCCTGTGTCTTGGTGTAGAGGCTCTTGAGGCGGGTGATAATCCCCACTGGCGCCATGGCTTTCTCGTTCTCCGTCGTTTCGGTCTATCCCCGTTTGGCACGCGATCGACGGTCTCGGGTTGTGGAGCGGACGATCTCGAGGGGTCCCCAGAAATCGGGTCGAACGGGTGTGGATCCGTCGTCAGATCGATGATGGATGCATTGAGAGAGTCTCCTGGCTTCCCACGATGCGATGATTGTCCACAAGACCAAAGACCAACAAAGAAGCCCGACAAGGCTGCGGTGCTGCCTGAGGCGACTGCAGCTGACCGGGCGATTTGTTTGGTTTGTTTAGTTGGTCTCATTTGTCTGGGCTCTCTGGTCTGTCTGGTTTGTCCAGTTTGTTCGGTTTGCTCGGTCCGTGCCGTTTGTTCCGTTTGTTGCTAGACGTCGGGACGACAAAGAGATCCTGGGCACGAAACCAACATCAATTCCATTGTTCAATGCGACAGAGACAATGGATGGCTGGTCATGGGGAAAGGATCCCCCAGACCGCTAGTATGGTCCACAACTATATATTGGACACCGTCCCCAGCGGGGAGCTCCCTCGTCACCCAACCGCTCACCCAAAGAGAAACCCCACCGGAGACCAGACAGGAAGACGGGAACCAAGCAACGACAGACCACCGCCGGCACATGGACGAACGGGACATCGAACTGAGGGCCAAGGAGGCAGAAGAACGCGAGCGCGCTGAGCGAGGCGTGCGTGTCCTCACATTTCTCCAAGCCCAATCGGCCATCATGAGCGAGATGGACGCCCTCGAAGCGCAAGCGAAACAGCATGTGGCCTTCTCCGCCCTGACAAACGGAATGTTGTGTCTGCACGAGGGGCAGGACGCCGACGCCGAATCGCATGCGCTCCGGGCCCTGGGGATCGCCGAGGCGATGGAGAAGAAATCGTGGATCGTCCTCTGCCGCTACTGGCTGGGGCGGATCGAGTACCAGCGGGGGAACAACGCCGAGGCGTACGAGCACTTCCTCTTTGTGCGCCGCTGGATTAGAGACACCCCCGAGGCGGATGATCTGGCGTTTTATCTGGACCAATGTGACCCCACGGGGGACGGCACAGAGCGGCAAGCGCTGCCGTGGCCACCGCAGGAGGAGGATGGTCCAGCGCTCTGCAAGAAATGCCAGCATCCTCTGGGCGAGGGGGACAGTGGGAGCCAGAAGTTGCTCGAAGGCCATGATGGTCCTCGACCGGCGAAGCGGCCGCTGGGACCCTCCGCCGAGGATCAGACCACCGTGCTCATCTCGCAGCCCCGGCGCGATGGGGCATCGCCCGCGCGACCCAAGCCCTGGGTCGTCCAGGATCGTGAGGACCAGCACCGGCACCCCGGCGATGAAGAGCCGGTGGTCATCCGCAGACCGGGCCGGAAACATCGACCGGACTGGGAGCTCAACTGGAGCATGGGGTCCACGCTCTCTTCACACCGATTGAGACAGGCGCCCTTCACCTTCCGGATGTATCCCACCGGCGTCGCGGCACGGACCCGCCCGACGAAGCTCTTCAAGGAGCATCCCAGTGAGCACCTGATGTCGACCAAGGAGTGGGAGACGCTCTGTGAGAACGCGGCCGATAAATGGGTTACGATGAGTCTGTTGGCCCACGAGAGGGACCATATTCAGCAGAAGATCTCGGAGAAGAAAGCCACATAGGGACTGTTCCACTTAGACTGTAGCTCTTCCATTCTTTAGCCCCTTTCCTTTCCTTTTCCTTTCCGTTTTCTTTTCTTTTCTTTTCTGCTTCTTCGTTTTACTGCTCCACTCATTCCGAGATATATGCTGACTTTTTTTGCGAGTATTTTCTGGTCTAGCTTGTTGCCGATTGGCTACATGGCGGCCATAGTCCGCGAACCGTCCTCACTCTTACATTCGACTGTAAGCCTAGCTGTCGATGTCGACGAGCAGAGGCATCCTGTAGTGGAGCCAGTAGTGTCAACCGGAATAGAAACCGTACTACACGCGTGACATGTCGCTCTTTTTTGAACTTGCACTGTTCCCGTAGCCCTTGCATTTTCCCCTTTGCATGACCCTTGTTCAGTAGAAAGTGTGGCAACCTCTTCCGCGGGGCAATGCCCTGTATATTTCCCTACCTACAGCCTATATGCGTTGAACGTTGGGGGGCTATTCCTACAGGACAGGGAGCGGCGGCAGTCACATATTCCGTTATCCCGGAGAACTCCATCATTTCGTTCCAGGAAGTTACACGTGAATCCCTAGAATGGATACGTCCCACGCCCATGCGGCGATTCCCATGGCCCCCACGCTCATCGTCAATGCCATCAACACGTTCACGGCGTTGTTGTCGAGAAGGTCGATCCCGCTCTCGACTTGTCGGCTTTCCTGCACGGACGCATCGGGAGCCGGGGATTTCGAGCTGGCTTTGCCGGACGCCGTCTTCCTGAGACGGCTGCTGGCTGCGGCGGTGGGCAGGCCCGCTCCACTGCCCTGTCCACCGGACGTGGAATGCGGATGGATGAGGACCTGTGGTGTGTGCCAGGTCAGCGGATGTTACCGTCCACAGGACAGAGAAACGAGGCACATGGGGCAGGCATATCAGGAAGCATAGGACTTACCTTCTCTCCCCCAGTACCCTCGACGATCTTTCCGGTTCGCTTATCCACCACACTCGCCTGCAACATCCCTCCCAGGAGACTGTCGAGCACGCTTCCGAGTCCTCCCCAGGCAGTCATGGCCAGCACCCATTGCGTTCGTTCCACCAGATTGTAGCTATCACCGCCGCCCGGAAGCAGCACCGCCGATGCCACCGCAACGAGGGATGCCCCCATCAACCCCGCCAGAAGTCCGGTGCCCGTGACGCCGCCGTTCGTTCCCGGTGGGACGACGCGGAGCGTCGGGGAGGTGATCAGGCGTGGATTCGACTTGGAGAGGATGCCGAGTTCGGAGGAGAAGGTGTCGGCGGCCACGGCGGCATAGTTCCTACATCGGGGATACCGGTTAGGACAGCGACTGGCACAGGGTTGGCCACGAGCGGCGTCGACAAGACCTACGCAACAATTCCCACAACCAACAGATCCTCCGGCGTGCGGGGATCACCCGCGAAGAACCCCCGGCCGGGCTGCCCGCTGGCGGTGAGCGCCCCCCGATGCAGCAAGATCAGGCCCGTGGCGACGATGGAGTTGGCCAGCACCTGAATGTGTGTCCGCGCGCCCTCCCCTCCGTGCGAGCCCGACGCGGAGAGGGTCAACCGAGCTTTGACGTCGTGTTTGATCTATCCTCCGATGCCATGGTCAGCCCGTGTTCCTTGCGAGCTGATCTCCCGCCATTCCCCATCGGGATCTTTCTGCTATCTTACCTTGGTCACCTTTGTTCCCCCCAGATAGAAGACCACTAGCAACGCAAAAGGCGCCGACCACGGGTGCAGGGCATGCGCGACGGCCGTGACTGCGGCGGCCACCAGGCCCCATGTGGTGAGGGACTGGCGGGACCACGCGCGATACACGAGGGCCAGGATCGCGGGAACGGCAATGACCGGCTTCATGATTGCAATTCCGGCCGCTTCGCAGAGTGGGGTGCCCACAGTACCAGTTCCACGCAGGAGAGAAGACACCTGAGTCTACTCGACAATGCGATGTGTATAGAGGAGGAGGAGCTCTCGTTCTATGACGGAGGATGTTGATCAGCCGCTCCAGCCGCCCTAGTCCAAAACGGGACTAGTGGGGTTCTGGCCAGCAAACACAACAAATACAACAAACAAAACACACACCGAAGGACTTGGCGTTGATCCAGTATCGCATGTCGATCCCTCCGTCGGACTCTCAGCGTCCTCTCTCCTGCGGGTATGGAAATGGTGTTTTCGCAATGGTCTAGACACAGCAACTCGCGAGGAGATCGAGAGGTACCCACGCTACCCGCATTCGACCCGCCCATGGTGGAAGCGACGCCGCGGATCTCGCCCAATCGTCCCGCACGGGACATGGTCGACCACCGATCACACCGACCTCCGGCAGTACAGGACGGCGGAGCGGCGGGGAGGTACACGAGGGAGGGAGGAGGAAGGGAGTGGAACAGAACGCAGAGCCCAGGCGTTGGTGGCATCCCCCGGCTGTGGTCGGCGCGGATGGGCGTGGCAACGAGGTTCCAGTGACGGAGATGTGGGATGCTGTCGGGCCGGTCCCCTCGCTGGGTACCCACCGATCTGGACAGTGTCCTCCGTAGACAGTCGGGGATCCCATTCCCATTCCCATTCCCATTCCATTGCGTAGAGTGCCCAGGAGAGCCTCGTCGTAGGAGTCCATTGAAGCACGTGACCCTCGTGTCATCCCGCGTCGGTCGCGTCACGTCCCGGCTAGGCAGCGGTCTCTGCCTAGCCTCGCACCCATACGTCACCCGGGGAGAGACGCATGGCATCCCCTTGCCATCGACTCCGTCCATCTCCCACACGCGGCCTCATGAACCGCTGACCCATCCCCGACAGGACCTGCTCTGTTTCGGTCACGCAAAATGGCTGACGAGTACCGCGACGACGACCAGGTGGAGGACGAGGAGGAGATCGATGAGACCGTAGGGAACAACCCCACCCACCGACGGAGAGGATAGGGAGCTGATACGAGGAGACGAGATAGGGATACAAAACCGTCAAGGATGCCATTCTCTTTGCCATCGAGATCAACGAGTCCATGGTGACCCCCCGTCCGTCCGCCGACCCGAAAGCCAAGGGCGAAGAGTCGCCCGCCTCCGCCGCGCTGAAATGCGCCTACCACCTGATGCAGCAACGGATCATCTCCAACCCGCACGATATGATGGGGGTCCTCTTGTACGGGACGCAGGCGTCCAAGTTCTACAACGAGGAGGAGACCAGCCGGGGCGATCTCTCCTACCCGCACTGCTACCTCTTCACAGACCTGGACGTGCCCTCGGCGCACGAGGTCAAGGAGCTCCGGGGGCTCGCAGACGATGAAGGAGAGGCGAGGGACGTGCTCGTTCCATCGGCCGAGCCGGTGTCGATGGCCAACGTGTTGTTCTGTGCGAATCAGATCTTCACGTCCAAGGCCCCGAATTTCCTCTCCCGGCGGCTCTTCATCGTGACGGACAATGACAACCCCCACGGAGACAGTAAGGCCCTCCGCTCGGCGGCCGCGGTGCGGGCCCGGGATCTCTACGACCTGGGGGTCGCCATCGAACTCTTCCCCATCTCACATCCGGACCATGAGTTTGACCACGCGCGGTTCTATGACGTAAGAGGTCTCGAGAGCACCCCCTCGGTGAACAGGACACTGACGCCTCGGGCAGGATATCATCTACAGGGCCTCGCCGACGGATCCCGAGGCCCCCTCGTACCAGCTCGCCGATTCCAAGGCGTCGACCGCGACGGGCGATGGGATCGCGCTGCTGAAGACCCTCTTGTCCGACATCCACTCGCGATCGGTCCCCCGCCGGGCGTACTTCTCCAATATGCCCCTGGAGCTGGGCCCCGACTTCCGGATCTCCGTGTCAGGATATCATCTCTTTCGCCGCCAGCAGCCGGCCCGCAGCGGCTACGTCTGGCTGGAGGGCGAGCACCCGCAGATGGCCCACGGCGAGACCACCGCCATCGCCGACGATACGGCGCGGTCGGTCGAGAAGTGGGAGATCAAGAAGGCCTACAAGTTCGGCGGGGACCAGGTCATCTTCACGCCCGAGGAGCTGAAAGCACTCCGGGATTTCGGCGATCCGGTCATCCGCATCATTGGCTTCAAGCCCCTCTCCGCCCTCCCGTTCTGGGCCAATGTCAAACACCCCTTCTTCATCTACCCGTCCGAGGCCGACTATGTCGGATCCACGCGGGTCTTCGCGGCCCTGCACCAGAAACTGCTCCGGGATCGGAAAGCCGCCCTGGTCTGGTTCATCCCCCGCAAGGCGTCCGGTCCCGTGCTGGGCGCCCTGATGGCGGGGCCGGAAAAGGTGGACGAGTACGGCGTGCAGAAGCTTCCTCCGGGGATGTGGATCATCCCGCTGCCCTTCGCGGACGACGTGCGCCAGAACCCCGAGACCCGCCTCACGGTGGCGCCGGAGCCCCTGATTGACAAGATGCGCTATGTGGTGCAGCAGCTGCAGCTCCCCAAGGCCATCTATGACCCCTCCCGATACCCTAACCCCGGTAAGCGCTCCCTCCTCGCGCGGCAGGGGTCCTCCGCCGAGACTAATTGGACTTAGCGCTTCAATGGCACTACCGCATCCTCCAGGCGCTCGCACTCGACGAGGACCTGCCCGAAAAACCCGAGGACAAAACGATCCCGAAATACCGGCAGATCGACAAGGTAGGTCACCGCCATCCTCCCCTCTGGTTCCACACGCACGACTGACGATGGCCAGCGCGCGGGCTTCTACGTCCTGTCCTGGGCGGAGGAGCTTGAGAAGCAATACGCCGCGGTCGGCGGGACAGCCGCTCAAACCACGCTGGTCAAACGGAGTGCGAAAGACCGCGATGCCGGGGCCGGAGAGTCGACCAGTCAGCCGGCGAAGAAGCCCAAGGTCGAGGACAGTTCCTCCAGCGTCGAGGCTGAGATCCGCATCCACTACGAGAAAAATACGCTCTCCAAGGTGAGGCTCTCCCGTACCCTCCCTCCGTTGGCGATGATCTACGATCACTAACCACTCTGCCGCTTCGTGCAGCTGACGGTCCCCATCCTCAAAGACTTCCTGCACGCCCACGGCCGTTCGACGGCGGGTAAGAAAGCCGATCTGGTGGAACGCGTGGAGGAGTACTACGAGCGGAAATGACCGATGCTCTTTGTCTTGTGTTTGCCAGAGAACCTCCTCCATGATATCCCATCCATCCCTCTTGGTCCCGTTTCTCGTTTCCCATCGTAGTGGGCTCGTACATCGGTCTTCCCGACCGTTTGCCTTGGTCGTAGCTGTAAAACATCATCAACCATCTCCTCGCACCGAACTCCAATCCTCCTCCACTCTCCCAGTCGATGACTTCCGGTCCGTCCACTATCGTTCGAGCGGAATATCTCCGAATTTGCGCCGGAGAGAAAAACGGCGCGGAGAAACAATCCCGCGTGGGCCGATCGCGGCGTTTGCTGCGGTATTTGCACTGTTTGTTTGCCCCCCAACAGGATTTGGAGATGAGTCCCCGAGGAGTCATCGCGGCCTCCTTCTCCTTCTCCCCACTCTCGTCAACCTGGACTGGGATCTTTCTCGCTCATTGTAGTGTCCGCTCAGATCCATCGCCATGTCCTTCGTCCGCTTGGCTACCCGGCGCATGCGCGTGCCGAAAACCCTCGCCATGGGTGAGTCACCGCTCCGACGCTCGTTCACGGCGACGGCGTCGCAGATGACCAAGGTAGGACGTTCGCACAGGTGACGGCCGCCAGGCGCCAAAGGTACGAGACTAACAGCGTCGCTAGAGAGAATCGGCCGTGCCGAACCCGGATCCGACCCCCGATTCCACGACGGCGGCCTTCGTCAAAGAGCGCGCACCCTACATGGTCCCCACCTACGTTCGCCCGGCGCCGATGATGATGAAGGGACAGGGATGCTACCTGTGGGACATGGAGAACCGTCGCTATTTGGACATGACGGCGGGGATTGCGGTCAACTCGCTGGGTCATTGTGATCCGGAGATCGCCAAGATCGTGGCGGAACAGGTGCAGTGGCCAAATCCTGGGAACCGATCGATGCACGGAAACACCCCATCTAACCGTTGGTGGACTGGCTAGGCCGAGACGTTGATCCATGCCTCGAACCTTTACCACAACGTCTGGACCGGCGCCCTCAGCGAGAAGCTCATCCAGACCACCCGTGAGTCCGGCGCCATGCGGGATGCCGCCCAGGTGTTCATTTCGAACTCGGGCACCGAGGCCAACGAGGCCGCCATCAAGTTCGCCCGCAAGGTGGGCCGCTCCCAGGATCCCTCGGGCGCGAAGCATGAGATCGTCTCCTTCCACAACTCCTTCCACGGCCGGACGATGGGCGCGCTCTCCGCTACGCCGAACCCCAAATACCAGACCCCCTTCGCCCCCATGCTGCCCGGCTTCAGGTACGGCAACTACAATGACGTCGAGCAACTGTCGACCCTGATCACCGAGCACACGTGCGGTGTCATCGTCGAGCCGATCCAGGGAGAGGGCGGCGTGAACATGGCCACCCCTGAGTTTCTCCAGGCGCTGCGCCAGCGCTGTGACGCCGTGGGCGCCGTCCTGATCTTCGATGAGATCCAGTGCGGTCTGTCGCGGACCGGCACCTTCTGGGCGCACGCCCACCCCTCGCTGGCACCGGCCTCCGGGCCCGCCGCGCACCCGGACATCCTGACGTCGGCCAAGGCGCTGGGCAACGGCATCCCCATCGGCGCCACCATCGTCTCGGGCAAGACCGTGGCCGAGCACATCAAGCCCGGCGACCACGGCACCACCTTCGGCGGCAACCCGCTCGCCTGCCGCGTGGCCCACCACATCATTGACCGTCTGGCGGCCCCGGAGCTGCAGCAGGCGGTCGCCACCAGCTCCGAGACCCTCGTGGCGGGTCTTGACGCCCTGCGCCAGAAGTACCCGCAGGTCATCTCCGAGATCCGGGGCCGCGGTCTGATCCTGGGTGCGCAGCTGTCCCCCGAGTTCAGCGGCGCCGTGCCGGACCTGATCACCGCGGCTCGCGAGCGCGGACTGCTGATCATCAGCGCCGGTGACGGCTGCATCCGCTTCGTGCCGCCGTTGAACATCACCGAGGCCGAGATCCGCACCGCCCTCTCGATCCTGGAGCAGGCATTGGCGGTGATCGCCGAGCGGGCCTAAGCCAGCGGATCGGAGAGGTTCGACCTCCATTGTTTGATTTGATTGCGTGGTGGTAGACTCTTGGATGATGACTAGACAATTTTTCTTCGGTACATAGACTCGGGAGTTTTGAAATATTACTGCATGGCATTATTCCCACCCTCGATTGTTCTCCCAACGATCTCGTATCAGATCACTCGACGTCGGTTTTCCATCAGCTATCACAACCATTGACCTGCGTTTTCCCAGGCGCTAAACCTATCACTTACTGCTCTGCGATGAATATGCCCTCTTCACCATGTGTTCTTGGATATTTCCTGTTGTAGAGAATGGTATACCACCCAGCCACAAAAGATGTCTTCACACTCTTGCGCTCCGTGAGTAGTTTTTCATGCATCCTGGATTGCGACATTCCCTAACATGTGATAGACTTACAGGCACGAATTTAGGAATAGATGGTGCAGTGTATAACTCTATGAACAGGGCTGCAGCGCGGCCCAGGTATGGCAGACACGAGGGCGAGAACGAGAGAAGACGCAGACGCGCAAAGCCAGCTGATAATGGGAGTTGAAGCTATCCATATGTGAGGGACGAGGTTGAATCAGAGTTATTATTTGTGTTGTTTGGTTTATTCGACATGTCTGTACAGGATTTCTGGGCTGTGTGCCGCCTTGTGTCTTTGGGCGGAGCGGCTCTCCGCTCCGCTCCGCTCAACCAGCATACGTTGTTACTATCAACGTCCGCTAAGAACTTCCGCGACGTTATTTGCAAACTACAGTGATATTTGAAATTGCTTTCCGTCTTGAGCTCTTGCCATACGATCGTTCCACACAATTTGAACATTCCCTACGATTACAATCTTCTTTGCCATGTAAGGGTGATCCCACCCAAACCATCCCTTTTAGAAAGATACCTACGTGACTACCATTACTTGAAAAGGTCCCTCTCCAATCGTGTCGTCACATTGGAAACACCAAGAGTTCACCAACAATTTCCATGTAAGATCTCTCAATGCCACCGAGTCAGGAAGCAAGGATTGATCTAATGAAGCTAGGTGCAAAAAAGTTCATTGCTCTGAAGTGCTGGCCAAAGGCCAGGCAGGTCACGCTTTGATACATGAAGCATGCTAAGTACATGGTTCCATCAACTGCCAGACAAGGTTCAGCATGAGCTATTGTCCATGGAAATCTCCTTCGGGTGCTCTTCGTTTGCCGTTTGTGACGGGCTCGGAGTTTGAATTCTTTCGTTTAGGGGGATGGTTGTGGATGGGCAAGGTAGAAGAGGCTTCGGGTGAAGTTTGCTGCGTTGAATTCGTTGATGACGAACCCACTTCTCTTTCCCAGGCACGGAGAGTGTCGAAGGACTCTATGTTGTCTGTGTGGTCTGGTCCCAGCACTTTGCAGCTGAGCTCTACATGCTTTTCCATCAGGGACAAGGCGTCTTGGACCTTTCCTAATCCTTTCCATGTGTGAGCCAGATTAGCCATGCCGATCAGGGTGTCTGGATGCTCTGGCCCTAGGACTTGCTTGCGAAGCTGTAGTGTCTGTATCTGTAACTCTTCTGCTTTCTTCTGTTGTCCCTGCTCCCTGTATATGGATGCTAAATTACTCATGCTGATCAGGGTGTATAGATTCTCTGGTCCTAGGACTTGCTTGCGAAGCTGTAGTGTCTGTATCTGTAACTCTTCTGCTTCCTTCCATCTACCGTCAGCAAACAGACAGTCCCCAATCTTAGAAATCAATCTGATGTATTTCTTCTGCTCTTCTTGGAACTCGGTTTCTGCCATTAGGGAAACCGCATGTGGTAGATATTCCCGCCACACTTTCCGATTGGTATGGTCATTATCCGGGAACACTTCACTCAATCGGTCTGCCGCTTTCAAGATCTGCTTGCCAAAGTTTTGGTACTTTCTCATCCAGTTCCGGGTTGCAAGATGGACCAGCCGGTGTAGATTTAGAGCACGGTCCTTGCTCTCGCTCACAAAGGAGAAGGCCTTGAGAACGCCGACGGCATCTGTTCTCTTCTTGTCCGAGGACGGCGGGGGAAGCAAGGACACTGGAATATTGCGGGGATTGATACAGGCCATGAATGACAGATAGTCCGTTGCCAGTTTATTGAGTTGCTGAATTTGTTGAAATGAGATGAACCAGGTCAGCGCAACAGGGTTCTCGATATCTTTGTACCGTCTTTCATCCTTGAAATCTTCACTCAGTAATTCAATCACATCAGGCTCCTGCTTTTTTAACAGTAGAAGATAGTCAGGGAGGCTAATACTGTTTTCATTAATATATGCTGCCGCCTGGGTGATCGCTAGTGGGAGAAAGGCCAGCTGTTCTAGCAACGTAATAACTGCATCACGGTCATTGAGTAAGTTGTCCTGAATGAGCGAGTCGTGCAAAATTCTGACAGACGTCTCTGTGTTTGGCTCTGTGATAGCTATCACATAGGAAGACGCAAGTTTCACAGCTACCTTCCGGCTGCGTGTGGTGAACAGAATGTGGCCCTGCTCACTTTGCGGGAGAGAGTCTGTTAATACTGACTCATTTTGGTTATTCTTGCTCCACATCTCCATGTCATCTGCGTTGTCAAATAGAAGAAGCCACTTCCCAGCACTCTCCTGACTGAGATAGGCCTTGACTTTTTCCTTTACCTCGGCTGGGTTGGTGCCAGACATTCCTAACGTGGAGGCAATGCCCATATAGCCTTGTTCTACACTCTCCTGGCTTGTACATGTGATCCAGAAAATCGAGCACTCGGGGTCTCGATTTCGCATGCGGTATGCCAGTTCCAGTGCAATCTGGGTCTTCCCCACTCCACCCAGTCCGCAGAGGGCCACCTTGCCCGGCCCGTCTTGTTGCATGATCCATCCTTCTGCTCTGGCAATTTCTTCTTCGCGGCCAACGAATTGGGGGTTCTTTCGAAAGGGGACCATCCAAGCTGATCTCCTTGATCCCTGGACTTCATGCTGCTGGCGGTAAAGGGGGAGCTCAAAAAGGAGAGCCTTCGCATAGGCCGCAGCAGCCAGGGCGGCATATCCTTGCCACTGTTTGTTCTTGTGGGAATCACAGTAGTCACAGATGCCTCGAATGACCAGGGATGCAATTCGTCCATGAGGCCCGCTGCCTCCATTTCAAAGCAGAGGATGTCTAGGCCGCGAGCAAGGGAGTCTCGAGTCATGGCGTCTTTCATGACCTGATCCCCTGACGCGATCAAGCCATGGTGCAAATAAGGACCGTCTGTTCTCCGGTCAGGGCGGTTCACTAACTGGGTGGGGTTGCATGCCGCGCAGTTTTCCTTGCTGCCCTCGTGGTTGTACGTTGGCAGGAATAGCCGGTCGTCCTTTGGTCGTGCAAATCCTTCTTGCATCTCGTCGTTTTTATGCAGGACATCGGCCAACATTGTGTTCATCGATCGTTTTCCAATCATCCAATTACTCTCCAATTGAGACACCGCTTTCAACAACACGGGCGGTGGTTTATTGAGTGACCCCGTGTGCTGGAATCGTCCGTCACGAAGGGTCTTGCCGTAATCATATTGGAGAACACCACTTCCCGTCGCCGTGGGCTTGCTTATCACCACGTCCCCCAGGCGAATATCGGCCTGGGGGCTCGGGACTCCGCCTCCAATGCCCACCATCAGTCCGAACCGGATTCGTGAAAAGGTCGAGATTGTATGGGACGCGACTGCGGTCGCCGATATGGTCCCGTAGACACCGCTCGGCAGACCGGCCACCACCACATTGTACCCGCCCACTTTCCCCAGGGTGTAGACATTGTGGTCGGTTGGTGGCTGGGGGAGCGAAGGGTGAACCTCGTCCAGCATAGCCTTCGCGGCCGCCATTTCCAGCGGCAAGGCGCAGATCCATGCGATCGTATAGTCGCCGTGGGTGAAGCCCATTTTCTGTCACGCACAAGAATGAGGTGAAACGTTGCGAAAAGAGATGAGGAATTTGGTAGTTGGAAGACAGGAAAAGTTATCGATGGCTGTCGGCATTCGAGTCGCCAGATTACATTCTTTCCGAGCATGTCCACATTCGAGGGTGGGAGTTGGAGGTGTCATCTGCTACGTGTCGCTGCGTGGCTGCAGCAGCTCCACCGCCAATCAGGTCCACCCACAAGCCGAGATGCATAGTTCCCTATTCATAGCAGTCACTTCCATGTAGACGTACCTTACAGAGGGGGAGGGCGTGGAGCTCAAGATGCTGGATCCTTGTTGGGCAGGTCGATGGCATGCCCAAGGAGATCACGTGGGAAGGTTGGCCCTAAAATGTGATGTTGAATCGCGAGACCATCCATCTGGTCCATCCTCACCCGATATCATCAAGAATGAGGTCCATGAGAAATACCGGATTGTGCAACCGGGAAGGCAGCACGGCAGACAACCGTTCCATCAAGTATAGAAAGATTGAAAGAGAGCCGGGCATAGATCCCAGGCGACTGGGAATG
Source organism: Aspergillus neotritici (assembly GCA_023619815.1). Lineage (NCBI taxonomy): Eukaryota > Fungi > Ascomycota > Eurotiomycetes > Eurotiales > Aspergillaceae > Aspergillus > Aspergillus neotritici. Next base: position 486,219 of record JALZYL010000015.1, read on the forward strand.
CCGCTGTTTCGGTTGACCCTCGGTCATAAGCAACGGGAAATGATCTATCACGCGACATCCATGTAGGATTCCACTAGTTCTGCACGAATCTGCGGTCCGTGGCGGATGGCGCTCGTTTGTCTGACAGGGCGTGCCGCTCGCTCGGGAGTAGGGTTGTACCGAAAGCGATTCGAGTATCGTCATCCAATACGGGGTGTCTCTCTCTGCCAGGCGGTTGGAGGTAGCGCCACACCTACGGACAACGCGATCCTCGTATGTACGCGGTTCCACCGAGACTGCCACCTTAATGTGATGGTTGTAGTGGTGCTTTCGTGGTCGGTCCAATTCTTTTCACTCGTTCCTCCTTCTTTCCCGTCTCTCCACAAAGAGCGTGGGGAGGAGCCGACTGTAGACGTGTTTTTCTCTCGAACACGCTCCGTGGCTCCTTTGAATCCCATGCAGTGGAGCCGTCATAGTCCATCGTTCTCCAGTTGGCACATTCTCCCCGTCTGTACTGTCCTCCAGTCTGTACTGTCCCAGGGCCAATGTCGTCACGTGAATATCTCCCTGACTCAGCACGCGTCGGATCCCATGATGTCATGTGACAGCGCGCGGGAGCCGAAAATCCTCAAGAGTTCGACGTCGTTTGTTCCCTTGCGGCAGCCCCCAGACGCGCCCCCAACGCTGCCATTCGCGGGGGAGACGACACCGGCATGAGTCGATCACTCCAGCATCTGCCCGAAGAGATCCTGTATCAGATCCTCTCCTACTGCCCCCCGTCCACCTGCGCGGCGCTGAACGGCACCGCCTCGTCCTTCCACGGCGTCACCAACGACCCACGATTATGGCGCCGCTACTGCCAACGGTCGTTCCAGCACTGGGATCCCCGGCATGATCTCCCGTCCAAGCTTGCCGGTCCGGTCGCCGCGGTGGAGTGGAAGGATCTGTATGTCGTGCGACACCGGGTGGATCGGACCACCCGGCACCTGCTGGACGGGATCCTGGCGGGGCAGACGGGTCGGATGGAGAAGTTCCGGGCCCTGGTCGAGCTGGGATGTGACGTGAAAGATACCCTCCTCCGGAATTGTGCCCCGGAGACCCAACAGGATGACGTTCTGGCGCGAACGTGAGTGGATGCCTCGCGCGAAAAGAGAAAGAGACCCCCGCACCGGTTCTGACAGGTAGCGAATCCCGGCAGATACTACGCGCGTGCGCTGCTGAATGCCCTCCATCGGAACATGGCGGTCCCCCAGTGGGCGCGACTCCGCCGGGGAGAGCCCGTGTCCCTGGAACAGGCCCTGGGGACGTTTGATCTGTTTCTCCCGGAGAGCCGATTCGGAAGCGTAGAAGAAGTGGGTGGCCCGCCGCTGCAGGAGCCCGTGAATCGCGCCTAATCGTCCCAGCAGATCAGCGCCCGACTGGATGAGATCGCCGGCCAGATCTCCCGTGCCGACCCGGAACTCGACCGCCGCACGCCGCGGGACAAAGCGAAAGCCGTTCTCGCCTACCTGCGCGGGAACGGTCTGACCGGCATGGATGGCCGTCGGGAATACCACAGCATCGATCATAACTTCCTCGGACTGGCGTTACAGGACCCCGGCCATAACTCCCTGCCCCTTGTCTCCGCCGTCCTCTACTGCGCCGTGGCGCGACGCCTCGGTCTGGATGCCCGCCCATGCGGGATTCCGTTCCATGTTTACGTGACCGTGGTGCCGCCCGCGGGCTACGATATGGATGACAATGTCTTAGAACCCGGGACCGTCGGAGCGGCCCTGTACCTGGATCCCTTCCGATCGCCGCGGGAAACGCCCGCGGCCGACCTGCACAGCCAGTTGGCTCTTCTCGGGGCCTCCCCGGCCCAGCAACGCATCTTCCTGAGCGGATCTCGGACCGCGGAGATTGTCCTGCGGTGCAGCCAGAGCATCTCGGACTCGGTGAACCTCCAAGTGCAGCTCCCGGGCGAGCATCTGACCCCGCCCGTGGACCTGAACAGTGCGCGCTACGCGGCACTCTGGGCGTCGATGCTCTTGCTCCCGGCGTCCCGGTCCCGGGAGCGCCGGGACCAGTTGCCGTGGTTCCTCGAGCTGTTTGCGACGGAGTTTCCGTGTGACCTCTATCTCGTCGAGCGGCATCTCGCCCCGCTGTTCGCGGGGACCATCGAGCATGAGCAGATCCTGCGGTGTCTGCATGTGATCCGGGCCGTCGATGAGATCCCCAGGCCGGTGAAGCGACGGACGGCGGAACACAGCCACATCCAGTACCGGGTCGGCGAGGTGTTTCGCCACCGGCGATACGGGTATACGGGGATCATCACGGGGTGGGACACGGAGTGCGATGCGGGGGAGCGGTGGATGCGACGCATGGGGGTGGACCGCCTGGCGGGCGGGCGGCACCAGAGTTTTTATCACGTTCTGTATGTCTTCCCTTTTTTTCCTTGCACTTCTTTTCCTCGACTTGGTGCTGCATGTGATCCCTACCCAGGCTATGGCTAACCGGTCGCAGGGTGGAAGACAAAAGCGTGCGGTACGTGGCGGAGGAGAACATTACGCGCATCCAGCCGCATGAGGCCGACCTCCCCCCGACCCTGCTCGCGATCGCGGGTAAACATTTCAAACGATGGGATGACGATCGGTGCGTCTTCATCAGTAACATCACCGACGAGTATCCGGATGATTAGACGGCTCCGCTGTTTGCCGCCTTCATCGATCCATCCCCTCTGTGGGCCGCCGCACGCGGACGGCTCCCACCTCCCCGCATCCCCTCCTCCCCTGCGGCTTGAGATCACGTCCTGCGTCCTTCGCCTTCTCCCACACCGACGGGATGACCGCGACTGCTGAGACGAGAGTGGGATGCTGAATCCCCGCGCTCCGGGCGTTACACGTCGCGCGGTCGGGCAGAGACCGGCGGGGGGATCGCGTCTGAATAGCGAGGTGGTAGCAACATCGTATCGTCGTAGTTGACTGTTCCTCGTACCCTACTGGTCACGGATTTACGGCCATCCCAACCGTTTCACTGCCGCTGGGAAGAAATTAGTATTAGACTATTCCTAGTATCGGACTGGCAATTAATCACTTTCCATTTTTACTCCTGTTACTCTTATATCCACCCTCACGCATCCATGTTATCCCACATGGCGAGGCTGTCTCGGTTCATCCATGGAGTGGCTCAATATATATCCATGAAGTTGGTTGCCCTTGTCCAAGCAAAGAGCTTGTTTTTCGTCCTCCCATCATCGTAGGGCGGATCTACCATGTTTTCGTTCCCGCTCCCATCTTCCAGTGTATGGTTTATGTTTCTCCTTGATTTTCTTCTCATCATGACGACTGGCGTGGCCGTCCACCGGGAGACGTGAGGGTTGACGTTATTGCTGCCTGAGGCCTGCATGCGGGATGGGGATTCCATGCCTGAGGCCGATCGGCTATCAACCTCGGCAGTCGCGCGGGTGTGCTCTGATCCGGCGGGGGAACGACGTCGACTCGCGATGGAGAGTTGGATATTTCGATCGATGTCCCTATCTTCTTATTCTCTGTTTCTTCCTTTGCACTGTCCTGTTCACCGTCCATCCTGTGACTGATTGCCCCACCATGGCGACGCCCGGTATCCTCTACGTCACGATGCAGCCGCGGGATTCCCTCCCCGCGGCGCAATTCCACGACTGGTACAACACCGAACATGGCCCCCTGCGCCTGCGTCTCCCGTTTGTCACCAATGGCTTCCGCTACCGTGCGACCGATGGCCGGGAGCCGGAGTGGGTCGCGTTGTATGACATCACGGACATGGACGAGCTGACGCGGGAGACGTACCTGGCGCTGCGGGGCGACGGGATCAAGACCCCGCGCGAGAAGGCCACGATGGCGCAGATTGCCGTGGGGCGCCGCCTCTACGACCGGCTAGACGACCAGAAAGCGTCCGACTACACCCCCCTCGAGCAACTCCCGGACGTCCAGGCAACGGGCGCGGTGCTGATCGCCATCACGACCGTCGTGCCCGCGGAGCACGAAGACGAGTTGAACCGCTGGTACCGCGAAGAACACCTCGACATGCTGGCCCGCGTGCCCGGGTGGCGCCGCAGTCGCCGCTTCGTCACGGCCGCCATCGATCCCCAGGCCCCGCGCGAGTTTGTCGCCCTCTACGAGTACGCGGCGCAGAACGGCCTCGAGGGCCCCGAGCATCAGGCGGCCCTCCACACCCCCTGGCGGGACCGGGTCATGAACGAGCTCGTCACGAGCAAGAACCGGCGCACCTATCAGTGGGCGTACACCTTCGGTCCGGCCCCGCGGGAGTTGTCGTCGCTGGCCGCGGCGGACGTGGCGGGCCCGTGGGCGTCCAACGACGGGCGCACACGCACGCGGCCGTCGCCCACGCGCCCCGCGGTGGAGTCCTTCGTCACCACGCCGGACGGGGTGGATCTGCCCTACCGCCTCGAGGGCAGCGGGGACCCGAACAGTCCGGTCCTGGTGCTGAGCAACTCGATCCTGGTGGACTACAGTATCTGGGACGGATTCGTGGACGCCTTCTGGTCCGACCCGCGCAATCGGAACTTCCGCATCCTCCGCTATCTCACCCGCGGCCGGCGCGACCAGTGTGGCACCACGCCCATCACCATCGACGTGCTCGCGGACGACATCGTGGCCCTGCTCGACGCCCTGCGCATCCCCGAAGCGTCCTTGATCGGAGTCAGCCTGGGCGGCGTTACCGTGCTGAACACCGCCCTGCGTCACCCGCACCGGGTGACCCGGTTTATCTCCTGCGACACCAACAGCTCCGCCCCCGAGTCGAACCGCAAGGCCTGGAACGACCGGTACACCCTGGCCGCGAGCGAGGGGGCCGTGTCGGCGACGACGCAGCAGCCGATCGTCGGCGAGCAGCTCGCGGAGGCGACCACCCGACGGTGGTTCGTGGCGGAGACCTACGAGACGCAGCCGGCTGTGGCGGCGCACGTCAAGGAGGTGGTGCGCAACAACAGCCTGGAGGGCTTCCAGCGGAGCATGCAGGCCCTGTGCGCGTACGACGTGCGCGCGCGCATGGCGACGGCCACCGTCCCGGGGCACTTCGTCGCGGGCGCAGGCGACGGCGTGCTGCCCACGACCATGCAGCAGATGGCGCAGGACTTGAAGGGCGATGCTCAGCTGTCTATCATCCCTACGGCGGGTCATCTGCCGATGGTGGAGCAGCCTGGTGCTTTTACGGAGGTGGTTAATCGGTTCTTTCATCCGTAGATTTGTTCCCATCTTGGGATTCCAATCGAAGATCTCGACCTCTTCCTCTTTTCTTGTGCGACCAGACCAACGGTGTAGATTGTAGCGGTGGAGACCTGATTGCCAGTGGCCGATTCGCCACCAGGGACGGTCAGACTCTATTGTATTTGCCGATTGTGAGCACTCATCTTCCGGCGATATTCATCTCGCCGATTGTGAGATATCATGACTGCTGCAACCCTCCACCCCGTCCGTCTTCTGCAGTGTTACGCCGGGCAACTACGCTCGCCTTCGGATCCCAGTAATCTTTTCTATGCCTAGTAATTACCTCGTCGAAAGACAGACTAAACCACGTATCAATGAGAGAACGCGGTATTGAGCATCGTAAGCAAGTCTGGCCCACCTTTCCGTCCTCGAGACCCCGGCCATCAGCAAATGATAGCCGTTCAAGGATCCACTCACCTCTCTCACAGTCTAGGCTGCGGGGCAGGGATCAAGACGGTCTGACTGGACAGTATCAGTGGACCTAGAGCGTCGCGTCTGACAGTCGACAGCTTCTGCCGACCCCGCATCACGGTCCTTCCTCCAGCAATACCTGCCACGCCCATTCATTGCGACATTCTCCCATATTCCACGATGACGGATCCCCCATCGTCACCCCCGGTCATCCACCACATCGGTCGGGAACACGGTCACCCATGCTGGTCCCGACACATCCCACCCGTGCGGACCGTCTCGTCAGGCGAGACCGTCACCTTTGACACCCTCGACAGCAGCAGCGGCCAGATCACGCCGACCTCCGACGCCACGACGCTCCGAGCATTCGACACCAGCCAGGCCAACCCGGTGTTCGGCCCCGTCTGGGTGCGCGACGCCCAGCCGGGCGACGTGCTCCGCGTCGAGGTCGTCGCCCTGCAGACCGCCGACTGGGGGTGGACGGGGATCATCCCAGGCTTTGGCCTGCTGGCAGACGAGTTCCCCGAGCCCGTTCTGCGCATCTGGCGGCTGGATCCGGGGGCGCAGCGCATCCGGTTCGGCGATTCCGGCGTCTCGATCCCGTTGCGCCCGTTTCTGGGATGCATGGGGGTCGCGCCCGCCACGGACGAGGCCCTTTCGACGGTGCCGCCCACGCACGCCGGGGGCAACCTCGACTGTCGTGCGTTGACCGTCGGCGCGGCGGTGTCGCTCCCCGTTCAGACAGCGGGGGCGCTGTTCAGCTGCGGGGATGGACATGCTGCGCAGGGACACGGCGAGGTCTGTGGCACGGCCATTGAGACGCCCATGCGGGCGACGCTGCGGTTCGTGCTGTGCAAGGATCAGCCGTGGGTGACGACGCCGCATTACGAGGTCCCGTCGCGGGCGCGGGGGTCGCCGAGCGAGGAGACGGCAGGCCGGTACGCGGTCATGGGGATCGAGGATACCCTCCTGGGAGCGACGCGGCAGGCGGTGCGCGGTCTGATCCGGTGGCTGGTCGAGACGAAGGGGTTGACGCGCACCGACGCTTATATGCTGGCGAGCGTGGCGGGCGATCTGCAGGTGGTGCAGGCTGTGAACATGCCCCAGTACTCTGTGTCGATGTCAATCTCGCTGGGGGTGTTTGGGCAGGTGGGGGACGGGCTCTAGGTTGATAGGCATCTTCTCCGCTGATCAGGTGGACGTATTCCGTGCGAGAATCGAGCTGTATGGGCGAAGGGGGCAGGGCATGGATGTACCATAACCGATCTCTAGACAGCTTGTAGAAACGATGAGTCTATCCCTCACCCCTATAATGTAGGATATACAGAAGGGAGCTGGGCATTCTCGTCAGAGGACAATACCATCTCGACTTGACAGAAACTGGTTGCTCGCGAATCCAGTGGAGCGGCATGGAATCCCACAGGGCTCGTAACAATGCATTCTTCATCCCTACATGCATGGATGTTCCTATACATTCCAAAGTCTTTCCATTTGCTGCCACGACCACGGTCCCAGGTGATCGGGACATCCAAGACGCCTGGATGATAGATACTGATTGACTGCCTGCGATAGCATTCACACGTCGACCTGGTCCTTGAGGAAGAGACCAGACGGCAACGGAGAGACTTCACTGTGTCGTCGTGCTCGTGCCCTAAATGATCTCCAAGGGAAAAGGACCTATCGCAGTTTCGGCCAGCACTCCGGAGGAAAAGCCAAATTCTTGGTCCAATCCCCAATGCATTCCTAGAAGCAGGATTCGCATTATAAACACTATCAAATATTGCTCTAGTCAGCCATGCCGCCATATTCCAAACCGCACCTCCCGTAACCCTCCAGCCGTGTCGACGCACCATGAAGATCGATGTCTTGAGAAACACACTACTCCTGTCGACGGCCACCGTGGCCGTCGCGGAGTATTGTGGAGTCGACGCGGTCCTTTCATCCCTCGGCAAGGTCACCAAAGATGCATCGGCCATGCCGACCCTGACGGATAAGGCGGACGACTCGATTGCCAGTGACAGCGTGCGTGACACCCTGAGATTCACCGCTGTCCCCAGTCTTCGTGAGAGCCCATGCTAAGCGCATGATAGCCGATCGTGGCGGACGTACAAGCCCTCATGAGGCACTTCAACACCGACCTCCGATGCGATCTGGTCATTGCGGATGCAGCCGACCAGCAGCGAGTCTGCGATGCATATATCAAGGTATGGTGGGATCCACCACCGTCGTCCCCGCTCGCTGGAGGGCAATTCCACCGCTAACCGAGGGCCGGTCCATTGCGTTCCCCACAGTTTGCCGCCGAACAGAAAGAGTCGGTGGATGTCACGCTGGATCCATCGTTCGAAGAGGAGAACGGAAACGGATCCAAAGCGGACGAAGTCCATTCGTACACGGTCCAATTCCAGGATGCCCTCGATGTGAGTGTCCTCCTGCAACGGTGGCATCACCCCGTGCTAATTAACCACCCAGGGCTATACGGACCGGATTAAGGCTGGCGTTCCCATCTGCGCCGATGCGATCACGGACGCATATGCCCCGGTCCAGGGGGACATGGCCCTGATCCTTTCCAAGTACCCGGCGGCGGATGAGCAGGCGTGAGCTGGATGGACGGGAGCGCTCTGTTACGTTGGTATACAGGCCTCGACCCGGCGATTTTGAATTTCATCGTGTATTTTTACTAATCCAGCGGAATCGCGAGAGAGTAGTGGCAATCGCAGTAGCAGCACTAGTAGACAATCGGTTGTAGTCATTGTCTTCCTCGTAGTAAACCAACGATGCAGAGGTATCAGACGGGCTCTGATGCTACTGCCCGAGGGGTCTGGGGTAACATCGATAGCACAGGATGCAACACGCAATGCGAGGTGTATCTTCGTTGACTAACGACGAGGCCGCTATCATCACAATATCTCCAGACCAACACAGACCCACACCGCGTCCATGGACCCTCGCCATGGCTTCCTGCCCCGTCACGACTGGAGGAATCTCTGGGTGGAGTCGTCCGCGATACCATCGACTGGCCTTGTCCGTTACCGAACACATCTACCCTCCGATGACCAGACAGACGGCCCCGTTGTCTTTCCCTTTCCCGTCGTCCCTGTCGTTCTCGTGACCCCCCTGTAGGCGTGTCGCGCTTCCGGTATCCCTCATCTCGGACCATGCCTCTCTCCCGCTTTCCGGTTCCCACGGCGGATCGACCTCCCTGCGATCGCGGTAGACGGATCTGTACGGAACCGTCATCCATCGCCGTTCCGATTCCGACTGACGACGACATGCACTCCACCCTTGGGGTGCGCGTGCTTGGCGGTCTCTAGCGCCCGCTCCTCGACCCGACGCTCCGCCGAGCCCCACCCGGTCCTGATCGTCTCCGGATAGTGTCCTCGAGACTCTCACTGTGTGTGTCTTCAACCAGGGTCCGGTGGTCGATCCAGCGGGTGATCCGGAGAGCAGACCGACCTAGGAGAGGACCTGCGTGAGGATGGAGGAGGAGAGGAGAGGAATGGTTGACGAGCGGGCCGATCCAGCTGAGTCACCCATGACATCACATGATTGTCCCTCCAGCTTCCTTGCTTTGTCTTTCTCTCTCTCTCTCTCTCTCTCTCTTTCTATCTCTCGCTCTCGTGCGCACGTCGCGCTCTCGCTCTGGTCAACGACCATCTCACGTCATTTCCACTTCTCGTCATCCATCAATGTCGGAACCGGTCGCTCCGGTTGTCCGTGAATCGACCCCGATCGTCCATTTGAATCCCTGTTGACCCCCGCGGAGACCCCCAGGATGGCCATGCACGCACGAGGCTCGCCCAGCGTGTCCAGCCGGGAGGCGGACGCCGACACCAGAGAGGCCGAGATCCTGTCCCAACATCTGCATCCCCAGTTCACGGGCGCCCTGCACGAGGAATCGCCCTGGCCGCCGGCCGAGCGATCCGAAGCCCAGTCGCCCCCGGACGCCGCCGCATCCCCCGAACCCCAATCCTCCTTGACGCTGCAAGGGGGCGACATCCATCGAGACCTCTACCGCATCGAAGCCCGGTCGAAGCAGGCCCGCTGGTCGCGACGACCCGCCAGCTATTCCGGCCCGGAACGCGAACCCGAGGACGCCGTCGAGGAAGGCGTGGCCGCGTTGGAACCGGGGAGTTTCCGACGCCACTACGTCCAGCATCACAACGGGCGGCTGGACCACCCCGGCTTGACGCCGTCCTTCCTCGATTTCCTCGACCTCTATGGGAACTTTGCCGGCGAGGACCTGGAGGAGTCGGAGGAGGAGTCGATCCACCGGGGTCGACCGCGGACGGAGCGGACGCCGCTGCTGGGCACGCGCCGCCGCTCGCGGGCGGCGCGGCCGGGGGATGCCTCGGAGGTGAAGACCTTCTTCACCCTGCTGAAGGCCTTTGTCGGCACGGGCATCATCTTCCTGCCGCGGGCCTTTCGCAACGGCGGGATCCTCTTCTCCTCCGTCGCCCTGGTCACCGTGTCCGCCATCAGCTCGCTCTGCTTCCACCTGCTCCTGCAGTGCCGACGACGTTATGGTGGCGGATATGGCGACCTGGGGGAGCAGATCGGCGGCCCGCAGCTGCGGTCGCTCATTCTGGGGTCGGTGGCCATCTCCCAGATCGGGTTCGTGTGCGCCTGCATCGTCTTCACGGCGGAGAACCTGCACGCCTTTCTCCTGGCCATGACCCGGGACCATCCGACGTGGATCATCTCCACCGGCGCCTTGATCGCCATGCAGCTGGTGGTGCTGACCCCGTTCTCGTGGATCCGGAACATCTCCAAACTCGGGCCCGTCGCGCTCCTGGCCGACGTGTTTATCTTGCTGGGCCTCGCGTACATCTATGGCTACGACGTCGTGACGCTGGCCGCCCAGGGGGGCATGGCGCCCTCGGTCGAGCTGTTCAACCGGAGCTCGTTCACGCTGACGATCGGGTCGTGCATCTTCACCTTCGAGGGCATCGGGCTGATCCTCCCGATCCAGTCCTCGATGAAGCGGCCGGAGCACTTCAACCGGCTCCTGTACGCGGTCATGGCGATCATCACCGTCCTCTTCACGGCGGTCGGGGCCCTGACCTACGCCACCTTCGGCGCGGACACCAACACGGAGGTGTTCAGCAACCTCCCGCAGACGGACCCCGTGGTCAACGCGATCCAGTTCCTCTACGCGGTGGCGATCCTGGTCAGCAGCCCCATCCAGCTGTTCCCGGCGGTGCGGATCGTGGAGGGGAAGCTGTTCGGGTCGGTGTCGGGCAAACGCGACCCGTCGATCAAGTGGAAGAAGAACGTGTTCCGGACGGGGGCGGTGCTGGGGTGCGGGATGGTGGCGGCGCTCGGGGCGGGGGATCTGGACAAGTTCGTGTCGCTGATCGGCTCCTTCGCCTGCGTGCCGCTCGTCTATATCTACCCGGCCTACCTGCACTGGCGGGGGGTGGCCGAGTCGCCGTGGGTGCGACGGGGGGATCTGCTGATGATGGCGCTGGGGGTGGTGTTCATGTTCTATACGACGGGGTCCACCGTCTCTGCGTGGATCCAGGGGGGATTGTGAGGTTCGGACTGCCCCTATTGTCTGCACTCTAGTCGTACACAGCCTCTTATCTGCCAAACGATGCACGGTTTCCCCGTCCCGCCGTAGGCGCCGTCTCCCCCGCAACCGTCGGGACATGTAGGACAGACTGCGGTGTTACGTGGCGTCGTCATTACGGTTTCACGATTGTATCATCCACCACGCACGCTGCACCAATGTAGTCAATCGAGCATCGCTCGGAATCTCTGGACGGAGACCGCAAGAAGAATGTTCCCGCCCCTCTACTAGAATGCCTTCCTCGTAGGAGCAACCGCCGTAGTCGTTCTCATTCTGTCCGCCGTCGCCCGGGTCCATGACGTCCTCCCGGCCCGCTCCGCTCGGAGAAAGCGCGGGTGATGCCGGAGGACATCGGTCTCGCGGTATAATCAATTACTCCAGGGAGATAGCCTACAGTGAAATGGGCAGACAACGAACAGCAAACAGCCAGCCAGTCGATGCCAACCAAGCCCAAACTGCTCCACCAGCCCTTCCCCGCCGGAGAGCGGAAGACGAATGGACGATGCCCCGCCGCCACTAGGCGGAAACCCAAGCACCTCCGTTCGCGAGATAATGAAGAGGGTATATTAACTACATGAATGTGTCCCGCAAGGAAATAGTAGAGGGCCTCTGCCGTTCCCAGCTAAAGAGCTTCGGGAGAGTTTCGTGGAATACATCTACTTTTCCCGTCTTTGAAACGAGAGCACCAGGCCGCATAGACACAATTCCATCAAAACCATATCTTGCTTGGTCTTCGTCCACTGCACACTGCATCCCTCCGGCGCCACTAGCGTGGCAGGGTTGCCTTCGGAGGACCGCTCCGGATCGGCTCGTGGTCTGCATCCTGCTGGATCTTGTCCACTCGGTGAGTATGTGCGTGGTGATATATATAACACGTCCGCGTATCCGCCCCACGGCTAATGTCAGTGGGCCTGGTCACCGTGATGCTGACGAAGTCAGTCATTATCTCGTTTATCATCAGATACAGAAAGAAATCGAATTCCGCAGAAGAAGATCTGGTTGTGTGATCGTCGATCGACCCGGATAACGCGGGCGGAGAGGGGGAATGCCCGGGCGGAACAATTCCGCCCAGCGTGACCTCACCCGCTCCGCCTTTTTCTCCCTTCTTTTCCTCTCCGCCGCTCGTCTGTTCTCTCGATTTTTCTCTCTCCGACAATCAATATGGATCGCGAACAGTTCCGAGCGGCCGCCCATGCCGCGGTCGACCAGAGTGAGTCTCCCCGCCCCGCCCGCACCGAATTGTCGCTCACCGACCAGTCGCCGACTACTTTGACAGCCTCCCCGACCAGCGTGTCGTCCCGACCATTGAACCCGGGTACCTGCGTCCGCTCATCCCGGAGCACCCCCCCGCCGACCCCGAGGCCTGGTCGCAGATCCAGGATGACATCGAGACGAAGATCAAGCCGGGCCTGACCCATTGGCAGTCGCCGAACTTCATGGCGTTCTTCCCCGCCCACGTCACCTACCCCAGCATCCTGGGCGAGATGTACTCCGCCGCGTTCACCGCCCCCGCCTTTAACTGGATCTGCTCCCCCGCCTGCACCGAGCTGGAGACCATTGTCATGGACTGGGTCGCGCTGGCCCTGCAGCTGCCGCCCTGCTTCCTCAGCACCTCCGCCAACCACGGCGGCGGCGTCATCCAGGTGAGCGCCAGCGACGCCATCGCGACCGTCATGATCGCCGCGCGGGAGCGTCGCGTGCGCGAGCAGGCCCGCGCGGAGGGCCTGCAGGAGGGCACCCTCGAGTACGAGGATCGCGTGATGGAGCTGCGACCGCGCCTGGTCGCCCTGGCCAGCAACCAGGCCCACAGCAGTACCGCCAAGGGCGCCCTGCTGGCGGGCACGCGCTACCGCAGCGTGGCCGCCCGTCTGGAGGACAACATGGAGATGACGGGCGAGCGGCTCCGGGCCGTGCTGGAGCAGTGCGACCGCGACCGTCTGACCCCGTACTACATCACCCTGAGCATGGGCACCACGAACTCGTGCGCCCTCGACCGGTACGCCGAGATCAAGGCCGTCCTGCGGGAAAAGCCGGAATGGCAGCGCATCTGGGTGCACATCGACGCTGCCTACGCGGGCGCCGCCCTCGTGGCGGACGAGTACCAGCACATCGCGCAGGAGTTCGCCGAGGGGGTGGACAGCTTCAACTTTAACATGCACAAGTGGCTGCTGGTCAATTTTGACGCGAGGTAGGCCCCCTTCCCGGTTCGTGGAGCCACCATCCCCGACTGACGACGATAGCTGCCTGTTCGTCCGCGACCGCCGCGACCTCACCGACGCGCTCGACATCACGCCCGCCTACCTGCGCAACCCCTACTCCGAGTCCGGGGCGGTGATCGACTACCGCAACTGGTCGATCTCGCTGGGCCGACGGTTCCGCGCCCTGAAGATCTGGTTCGTGATGCGCACGTACGGCGTGAACGGGATGAAGGCCTTCATCCGCCGCACCGTGCGCATCGGCGCGGGGTTCGCCGACCTGGTGCGCAGCCGGCCGGACATTTTCGAGATGGTCACGACGCCGGCGTTCTGTCTGACCGTGTTCCGGATGAGGGCCACCCCGCTGTCGGATGCGGCGGCCTCGCCGGACGGGACGGTCCAGCCGGACGAGGCGAGCAATGCGCTCACCAAGAAGGTGTACGAGCTGGTGAATGCGCGCGGGGAGATCTTCATCACGTCGACGGTGATGGCGGGGGTGTATGCCATCCGCGTGGTCAGCGCGAACGAGCGCACCGACGAGAAGTATCTGCGTCGGGCGTTTGACATTTTGGTGAGCACTTATGAAGAGGTGCGGCAGCAGTAGAAGGCATGGCGTGTACTCTGGGGATAGATTGATATATACTCTTCCGATATTAGAGATGTACAGTGTACTTGGTAGCTGTGTTCAAGGCACATCACCCGATCTGAGAGAGCTGATCTCAATGAGAGTATGATTACGACAAGTATATCCCAGACGCCAGTCGGACATTCTCCAACTACTAGCCCACTACGTAGAGAAAGAATTCTATTACCAGGACCTTGCACTGCGTGAGGATGGACCGGACGATCCACTGCCGATTCTAGATTGCCGATTCCCACATTTGTCTATTTATTGGCCAGTGTATTCCCCAGCTCCGCCGCCCGGTCGGTCGCCGCCTTAACCGCCTTGTCCACGATCTCCGAGAAGCCCTCGGCGGCGAAGGTCTGCAGGGCCGCATGCGTCGTGCCGTTCGGACTGGTGACGTTCTGGCGCAGCTTGGTCGGGGTCTCGGACGACTCGACGAGCATCTTGCCCGCCCCGAGACACGTCTGGGCGGCCAGCCGGGTGGCCTGCTCCGAGGAGAGACCCAGAGCGGTCGCGCTGGCCACGAGATGCTCGACCATCGCGAAGAAGTAGGCCGGACCGGATCCTAACCGTCATCATGATCAGCACACACACGCTCTCGCTTCGTTCCCTGACCCCATCCCTGCTCGGCGTTCCGATCTCGTCCACTCACCCGATAACCCCGTCACCACGTCCAGCAACTCCTCCCGATCCACCCACTCAGTTGCCTGGCTCACACTGGCCAACAAGTCATTCACCAGGGCCTTCTCCTCCGCGGAGACATCTGCCCCGGCAAAGACGCCGGACGCGCCCTGTCCCAGCAGCGCGGGCGTGTTGGGCATGACGCGCACGGTGTGCGCCGTGCGGCCGTCCGGCGTTCGCAGCCACCCCTGCAAGCTCTGCAGGGTGATCCCGGCGGCGATGCTCACCACGACGGGCAGGGTGGCGCGGGGGGCCCAGGCGGCGGCGAGCTCCTCGCAGACGGCCTGAGCGACCTGGGGCTTGACGGCGATGATGACGAGATCGGCCTGGCCGCCGGCCTCGACGTTGGAGGCCGTCGCCTGGACGCCCAGGGCGGCCATCTTGTCGCGGTTGACGTCCCAGGGTTCGGCGACCCAGATGTTGGTCTTGGGGACGCCTTGGGTGACGAGGCCGCCGATGATGGCGGAGGCCATGTTGCCGCCGCCGATGAAGGCGAGCTTGCTCTGGTGGAGGGACATTCTGTGGAAGCAACGAGAAAACCGGACCGGTTCGACGATAGAAGGGAAGAGGAGCGGGGTGAAGGTATTCCCAATTCCCACCTTGTTCCCCTCATTATCCCCACCACGGAGGGCTTCACCGCCCGGGTGCATAACGCGCTATGCCGGGTAATGACAAATCAGCCCCGCGCTAACAGCAGGTGATACACGTTATGCATTTTATACAAGTTATACAAGTTATACGGCGACGCTGCCTCAGGCGACGAATGGTTCCTACACGGCCTACGCTAATGCCAGCCCACATGGACCAGATGAACCCATCCATTTGTCTATTCCGAATGTCTATAGGCCACGGGGATAACCCCCTCCCCAATCGAATCAACGCAGACGCTGCACCACCTTGAGCAGGTCCGCCGACACCCCCATCGCCGTCACGTCACCGCCCGCGCCCGCGCCCTGGACGATCAGCGGGTTCGCCCCGTACCGCTGGGTGTAGAAGCTGATGATGTTGTCGCTGCCCTTGAGGCCGGCGATGGCGCTGTCCTGCGGGAACTGCTGCAGGCCGACTCGGACCTGCTGCGTCGCCACGTCGATGCTGCCCACGTACCGCACCACCTTGCCCTGCCGTGCCGCCTCGTCCTTGATGGCCGCCATCTGGCCGTCGAACTCGGGCAGCCGGGCCATGAACTGCGTGATCCCGTCCGCGGTGGACGGGAGGCCCGCCAGCTCCGCCGGGATCAACGACTCGATGGGGAAGGCGTCGGGGGCGGCCACGTCGAGGCCCGCAATGCGCGCCAGGATCGTCAGCTTGCGCGCCACGTCCATCCCGTTCAGGTCGTCGCGCGGGTCCGGCTCCGTGTACCCCAGGTCCTTGGCCTGGGCGACCACCTGGCTCCACGGCGCGGCGGGCGCGGTGCTGGACACGGGGGCGAAGGTGTTGAAGAGGAAAGACAGCGTGCCCGAGAAGACGCCCTCGATGCGGGTGACCTGGTCGCCCGTCGCGACCAGGTCGCGGAGCGTCGAGATGACGGGCAGACCCGCCCCGACGGTGCTCTCGTGGTAGACGAGCGCGTTACCCTCCGTGGCGGCGGCAAAGATGTCCTTCCACAGGGCCAGGTCGGAGGAGAAGGCCTTCTTGTTCGGGGTGACGACCGAGATGCCCTGGCGGAGGAAGGTGGGGTAGGCGCTCGCCAGCGCGGGGTCGCTGGTGTTGTCGACCAGGACGGCGCGGCCGGGCGCCGCAGCGAGATAGGCGGCCATCTCCGCCACGGACAGGGCGCCCGACTGGGTCACGCCGGCCGACTCGGACGCGGCCTTCCAGTCGGCGGGGAGGGCCGGCGTGTAGGCAGGGGCGGGCGCCCGCAGGGTCTGGGAGGAACGGGCGAGGAGGACGAGCTGGGGCGCGTTCGGCAGCCGGGCCAGCTGCTGCAGGAAGGCCGATCCGACTCCGCCGATACCTAGCATGGGTTTCGTGTCAGTGGTTCCTGGCCGTGACGCCTGCCGCGTGGAGGGGATACGTACCGACGACACCGAGGTAGATGGGGGATGCCATGGTGGATTCACTCCGCGACGTAGGGGGTGGAACTGGGGAATGGATGGGGGAGGACTGCGAGAGACGAGCAAGAGAGGATCAAACTGTCTTGCAGGGACGTGGTGAGGGAGGGACGAGCGATGCTGACGATGTCGCTCCGATGGCGGGGGCGCGATCACGTGAGGCGGGGCAGTCCGGCTGGCGTCAGGTGACTCGCACCGTCCATTCTTCCGCACCGGAATTGCTTCATCTGCCTCGTTCGTCCAGTCCCACCCTCGCCCATTCGCTTGAGCATCCTGCCAGATCGCTTCCACCCTGCCTTCCCTTGGGACGCATCCACGCTGTCGCCCCTCGTGTCCCTCCTGCGCCGTGTGCGGGTGACTCAAGTAGCCCCACACCGACTTCTCGCATCTGCCCCTCGTCGGCCGCACGTTTTTCTCCCCACGACCACCACACCGTCTCCGGCCCCCTCGACCACCAGGTGCCGCTCCACGATGGCGATCAATTCCGCTCCCCAGACCTCCCTCCTCTCCCTCCTCTACCGCTCCTATCCGGGCGCCGTCGCCCCCGACGCGACCGAGCCCGACCTCCGTCACGCCTCCCACAAGATCTTCCCCCAGATCAACTACTCCGAGGAGGAGAAGGCCAGTACCAAGCTGTGGCTGGAATCGGTCGATGGCCTCCAATCCGCGCTCGTCAACGGGGATTCCACGGTCGTGGCCGGCATCCTGGGCCACCTGAACACCCACCTCGCCTCCCGCACCACCCTGTTGGGCTCCAAGCCGTCCGTCGCTGACATTGCCCTGTACGCGCTGCTGGCCCCCGTCGTCGAGAAGTGGACGCCGGAGGAGCGCACTGGGGAGCACGGCCGCCACCACATCGTCCGCCACATCGACCTCGTCCAGAACAGCCGCCTGTTCGGCCTGCGCATCCCCGACGAGGAGAAGATCGCCATCGACCTGAACGACGTGCGCTTCGTCCCCAAGCCCGTCGACCCCAAGGAGGAGAAGGAGCGCAAGAAGAAGGAGAAGGCCGCCGCCGCCGCCGCGGCGGGCGTCCAGACGCCGGACTCCGGCAAGCCGCTGGTCGTCGGCAAGGGCCGCCCCGAGGCGACGGAGGCCGCCCCCGAGGGCAAGGCCAAGGAGGGCAAGGCCAACAAGAAGGAGAAGAAGGAGAAGAAGGAGAAGGCCCCCAAGCCCCCGCCGGCCCCCGCCGCCCCGCCCTCCCCGTCCGTCATCGACCTGCGCGTCGGCCACATCCTGCGTGCCATCAACCACCCCAACGCCGACTCGCTGTACGTGTCGACCATCGACTGCGGCGATGCCCCGGGCACGGAGAACACGTCGCTGGACGAGGCCACGGGCAAGACGGTGCGCACCGTCTGCTCCGGGTTGAACGGCCTCGTCCCGCTCGCGGAGATGCAGGACCGCAAGATCGTGGCCGTCTGCAACCTCAAGCCCGTCACCATGCGCGGCATCAAGTCGTGTGCCATGGTGTTGGCCGCGTCGCCGCGGGTCGCCGAGGGCGAGGACTCCCACGCGGGGCCCGTCGAGCTCGTCAGCCCGCCGGCCGATGCCCCCGCCGGCGCCCGCGTCTACTTCGACGGCTGGGCCGACGGCGAGCCCGAGAAGGTGCTCAACCCCAAGAAGAAGGTCTGGGAGACCTTCCAGCCCGGATTCACCACGACGGACGCCCTCGAGGTGGCCTTTGACAGCAGCGCGGTC
This sequence comes from Aspergillus neotritici, assembly GCA_023619815.1. Lineage (NCBI taxonomy): Eukaryota > Fungi > Ascomycota > Eurotiomycetes > Eurotiales > Aspergillaceae > Aspergillus > Aspergillus neotritici. Next base: position 504,674 of record JALZYL010000015.1, read on the forward strand.
CCCGTCGTGCAAGGCCAGGAGGGCAAGCCGGCGCTGGGCAAGCTGATGACGCAGGGCGGGTTGTGCACGGTGAAGAGCCTGAAGAACGCCACGGTGCGGTAATGGATCGGTTCGGTCCGTCGAACGGGGGATGAAAAAGCGGGGAGTTGCGCATGGCATCCATTTACCGATAGCATTGACGTGTTTAGACGAGAAATGATCTCTTGTTCATTTGATCCTTCTTTGCGCGTAGGACCTGTCGGGTCGTCTGTAGGCGCGTACCTGGAACACCGCTGTCAACGGAGTATGGCCTACCTTGGACTGGTGATGACCCGTCATCGAGTACCATCGTAGATTTATTGCTTTGATAGAGCTCATTACAATGAGGCACTTACCGTATCCTCTGCCACCCACGGCTGGACTAGACCGTTTGGCCGCTTGAGCGAATGGTTTACGGTCTATCCAGTTCTGTCTCATTCCTCCTTCGCTTCCATGAGTGCAATATCATTTGGTCATGTGGTCGTGTTCTCTGTGTCTGTCTCCTCTCACCCCTGACATAGATATGGACGCGTGTACAGCCCCATCCGTCTACTCCAGCCCCCCTTCTCCAAGCCAGGTTGATTCAAGCTATCCGTTCCTAGTTGCCGATACCGCTTCGCAGGACAACCTGGCGACACAGGCAGAACTGTCCCTGTCGTGAAAGATCGACATATCCCTATACACCGTAGCCACCCATATTGATCGCGCAGCGTCATCTCCCATCGGTGGAAATACAGATCCCGCCTCAGCCGCGTCGGGGCGGAACCAGGAGATCGAATTTCGGAGGCCCGTACATCCGATGCCGGTGATTTCTCCATGCGTTTTTCCTCGCGGACCCCAGACTCCCTGTGGGCGTGGGCCGGAAGGTGAGCCCCCGTCGTATGTCCTCCGCGGAGAAGCTGCGTCGGTGCACGATGTAGTCATTGGGATTGGCGAAGAAGTGGTCTCCTCCGTCCTGGGGGAACCGGCTGGACGGGGTAATGGGGTCTCCTTCATCCCAGGTGGTGTGTAGATTGACTAACCTCTTGGGTGCGGTGGGATCTGTATCGTCGCTCGGAGACCACAGACTCGCGAGGGAGACCATTGTCAGGGAGGGCAGGTCGTTGCTCATACAGGAAAAGATTGGGGCCCATGAGCCCTGCACAAGGTGGACCTCCTGCAAGGTCAGAGACTCCAGAGCGGCGTGAGTAGAGAGAAGGCGACGAAGAGACGCCTCGGTAGCCGGAAATCCGGAGAGGACTAAGGATTTTAGATGCGGGAGGATGACTTGATCGGCGAGAGCAGTGATCACTGAACCACACCCATTAAAATGCACCGGGAAGTGATAGAGATGAAGATCGAGATGTTGCAGGGTCGGGGTCGCCCGGAACAGCTGGATCAGGCCGGGGATCGCCTGGGCCGCGGCTCCCTGGGGATCATTCCCCCGTGGCAGCGCTTTTCCTTGCCCGAAGGTGTGATCCGTGATCTGACTATCTACCGCTCGGCCGTACTCCCATTCCCACGTCTCGTCATCGATCTCGGTGCCCAGGCTGAGTTGCAGATGCTGTAACCTCAGGGCGGTCCAGTCCAGTCCCCTGATATGGGATGTATAGTCCGAAAGGAAGACCGCACAATTGGGCGTCTGCCGGTAGACATCCAGATGGGTGATGGGAGTCCCACTTCTCGCCACGGCGGCCATGGTGATCGCGTGGACCTTGGACGCCGTGGTCCAGGTTTCGAGCCAGACACCGTGTCGGGGCGTGGTTTGCAGCCTCGGTCCCAGGACCACCGACACGTCCAGTCGAATCTTCTGTAACGAGGGGAATCGCTCCAGGGCGGTGGCCAGCCGTCGGATGACCTCCTCGATTGGGAACTCCTCTTGGGCCGTCCGTTGCTGCTCCAGCCAGTCCACGTCGGATTCCAGGTTCGGCGCCGTCCACTCCCACTCGCGCCAGTCATTCGGGGCGGGTCGACGACCGAGTCGCACATTCGCCTCATCGGCCGCATAATAGACCGCCAGGATCGTCAGCTCGTGCACGCGTTGCTGTAGCACGGGGTTTCGACCGAGCGCATCCAGGGCGGCGAGGCTGTCCCGGGTCAAGTCCGTCCGGGGCTGCTGCCGGACCTGGTGGAGAAAGTGGGGTCCCAGACAGCGAACGCTGAGTTCCCGGTTGACCAGCCGCAGCGCTTTGATGGTGGGGAGGTCCAGATACGTCAGGATACTCTCCAGGACCTCTGCGGGGAGGCACGACCACGCCATGGTGGAGAGAAGGGAAGTCGGTTGGCGATGACGACGAAGTGCGGGGAGATCGGGTTTTATAGGGCTGCCTGCTGACGGGCTTGGATCGCCCGACGAATGATGGGAGATGCCTCCCCCAGTTCAAGCTCTCCCCGACTCCCATTTCGCCCAGTTTCCCGTAACGCCCGCCGCTCCCGGTTGATACGAATTTGATGAGGGCTGTCGGCGTCGCCACGGTGGCGCATGGCATCCCACCCCGCAGACCGTGGTTCGGAGGGCGCCCGACGGGCCACGTTACCACTTCACCACCTCGCCGCGACCAGGAAACGCGGCGGAGCAGCGGCGGAGCAGCGGCTCCAAAAGATCACGAACCATCCAGGGAGGCCGGTGGATGACAATGCCCGCCGGATCCTGTTTGATGTACGCTCCGTGGTGTGTATGCCGGTCACCAATGATGCCATCGATTACCTGGTAACCACTGTGCTCCGGGAATACACGATCAACCTAGCCAAAAGGTCACAGGAATCATACCTGTGGGGTTGTCCGCCCGAATCACTTATATATTTTGAGTCACTGGGACCGACCCTTCGTTGGGAATCACAGACGCCTGGGTATCTCCAGACGGTTTACGCGCGTGTCGCCAGCACTCTGACAGAGACACCTTCTGGTCGCGGATGATCGACCTTGATATCGATGCGTCCCTATCAGGAACCCTCGAATTACGGAGTGGAATATCGTGGATTCATTCCCGAACGGGCCCTGACGGTTGTCCCGGCAGTGGGATGTATCTCGACATTCTGATCCATATCCATACCCGGTCGAGACAACGGATGCGATGTATTACCGCCCAGGACTGGTGGACGAGGGCAACTTCAGTCGTAAAATACAATTGATCATCTGTGTTTGGCCAGTCGCCAGGAGAAGCTGTGCGAGACTCGACTGATATAGTAACGCCCTTCCCTACTCCCAAGCCACTGGTTGCTAACGATTGTAACCCATACTCCTCCAGGAGCCATCGCCTCCGGAGACCGTCTGAGAAACCCCGGTGGATCAAACCCACGGCTCACAGGCAAGGCTATTCAGCGTCTGGACATGAACCGACTTTTTGCAGTCCATTGCACAGAAGCCACCCCCCTTTCCCCCCCGAACCGTATCGATGTGAAGCCAGATCTGATCGAACGGGTTCAATTCCAGCGTGACGCTGCCCTTGACAAACCTGAGGTCGAGGTCGACCCGAAACCGTCGATTGGTCATGCCGTGAAACGCACCCAGATCAATGCCACCAACGTCAATCCAGACCATGGCCTCGAAGGTCAGTGGATCGACCCAGCCGCGTACCTGGCGCCCCAAACAGGTTAACAGATATCCCTAACTTAAACCTGAAAACAGGTTGAAAGGGTAAGCGGCCTACATGGAAAGCCTCGATCGTGGCGGTGATTTGTTGCCGGTTTTTATTTTGGAGAAACGACGACGTCGATGGTTCGTGTGCATTCTCCAGCTGGTGGACCGTGTAATTGCCTGGGCCCGTCTGGCTCTTGGCCAGAAGAAGTGCTGTCGTGATGTGATTAGCGCGATCCTTCAGTCCCGTCGTTTCAATCTCACCAGGGTGATGCATTGCGAGAAGTCAAAGGGTCATTAGGGTCATTAGGGTCATTAGGGTCATTAGGGTCATTAGGGTCATTAGGGTCATTAGGGTCATTAGGGT
>JALZYL010000016.1:0-73932 GCA_023619815.1 Aspergillus neotritici
GAGAAGAATTTAGATAATATTATTAAATATAACTATTTTCTTATTAAAATAATTATTTAGATATAAGATTAGAAATATTTTCTAAATCTTATTAAGATTATATAATAAAAACTAAATTCTTATATTTATTAAAAGTTACTTATTATTAATAAGACTAGTATTAAATTTATTTAGTACTTCTAAGAGCTTAAAAATATAGTCTTATATTTTCTTATAATTAATATATTATATTTATATAATAGTTTACAAGTCTTTAAAGAATTATATATTAATTATAATATAATATTTCTTTTTTAAAATATCTCACATGTCTTTAACTAATTAGAGATTAATAATTTTATAATAAATTAATAATAATAATATTAAATAAATAATATTATAAGTCTTCTTATCTAAATTATCTTATTTTTTTTATTACTTATTATTCTTTCTAATAATCTTTATAACTCTAGTATTATTCTCTCTTATTATTAGTATAAGAGTTATTATCTATAATTTAAAAAGAATTTTACTAATAATTTTTTATACTTTCTAGAATTAAAGATAAATTTAAATAATTTTATTTTATATTAAATAATTATTAGCTCTAGTAAGAATAAAAATCTTAATAATATTAATAATTATTATAATATATTTTTAATAATAATAATATCTTACTAGATAAATTAAAAATCTAGTAATTTAGTCTACTCTTTTTAATATTATTATATAATAAGAGCTAATTCTCTTAATTTTAAAATCTAGCTAATCCAGGCTTATAATTTATAGAAATATTATCTAATCAGGGAGAATATAAAGTTAAAGAAAATAATAAAATTTAATAATATAACTTTATCTAGTAATTAGAAGAATAATAAAAAGGATAACTATCTACACACTAGTAGAAGAATTATATAAAGAATATCGTGATCACGTGACCACAAAGGGGCGGAGAGGCAATCAATATCAACACTTTGGGGATCCTGTGGGAACAGGTGCTTTAGGAACCCCATATGGTGCTTTCGGTGGTCCTATGTGTGTGCTTTCAGGAGTTCCCTGCGGCTGCTTTAAGGGGCTCTTTACAGGTGTTTTTAGAAAAATATCGCTGATCATGGTTCAGGGGATGGGTTACCCTCTGAGCCACACCACGTGTTTTCTCGGCTGTATTCTGAATAACAGGAGAGTAGTTCTGTCTAATCCTCGTTCAGGAATTTACCTGAACTGTACCTAATAGATATAGGGCATTAGCTTGCCATGATTAGAGGCAATAGCAGAGTTTTCTGAACCATAGGAAGCTAGTTCTGAACCATGATTGAATGCGACCCATAAGAGCTGAGGGTTCCAGTGAGTAGTATCAAGTAACTATCTTAGTTTAAGTTCCTGTCCATTAGAGCTATTTGTTGCTAGTTCGCTGTGTTCAAGCGGGTAATTAGATGTCGGCAACTTGCCGAACTGGTAGCCGGTTACTACCGGCTTGGTTTAGTCTCAGATTTCCCTTTGTCTGCACGCCATAGTGCGCTAAATTTGGCTCAAAAACGCACAGAAGATCTTCAAGTGGATAGGATGAAACACATTAACACGATTAGTCCTTTGTCAGATTCCCAGGGTTTGGATCCAAGGTTGAATTGCCAGGCCTTGCTTACCTTCTCAGCCCCAATGTCACAGGATGATTTGGTCGAGCGGTTCGTGCCGTCTCACTTGGCCATCCTGAACATTGGGGCACCAGAAGGCGTGGACTAGCAAGTTGAATATTATGATCACCCCACAGATTCGGCTCTATTCAGTTCACGGTGTTTATTACAGACCCGATCCGACCATAGAGCGCCATCAGATCCTTTACTGGAATCCCACGCAGTTGGTTTTCTTTGACAGCCGGGCTGTCAGCCTGCCGATTACTTACCTAAATAGGTAAGGCTGCCCTCTATCCAGTGTCCCCGCAGCAATGCGAACTTGAGCTGTTCAATGGAGCACAGCCTCGCCGTCGGGCTTATAGTGAGGACCCTCCAAAGCGACAAGCATGCCGTTAGCTATAAGCGGGTAGGGTCATCGTCTTGTTCTTGACCCGCTTATGAACACGATAAGCGGCTGAAAATGCAAGCCCCAAATTTATAATTGGAAGCTCATTAAAGACCTCCGTCGAATGCGAGGCTAAGTTGCCATAGCCACATCTTACCACAGAGTTCGTTACCTTAGCTTCTTTCCACCATCCAATGGACACGGTTTTTCGTGCCTTGGCGACAGGTGTGATTGGGCCTTCGTATTGTCCGACCTGACAAACTCACCTTCTGATCCTGGGGTCCTGTCGGTACCCTGTATAGTTAGCTCGTTTTTGCCAGATCCTGCCCGTTATCTGCCCATGGTCCCTGCGCGCGATGGCTTTTTTTGTCCACGCCCCGCTGCTGATGGCTCAGTAATTGGGGGCCACTCTGTGCATCGTGATATATAAGGTGTCACCCTCGTGGAAATCAAATCGTCCAACGAGAAATTCTCTTTGCGCCTTTCAAGCTGCTAGGCTGGAGAGCTGGGTTTATCTGTGTCCACTCAACCAATCATAAACCACTGCGTGTGCCATCAGGTCACCTGGCATCGTGCCTATAATCCGATTCATATAAGTCCCTTCCAATAGCCATAACAGCTGCAATGGCCCCCCTCGCCACCGTTTTCGAACAAATCCACAAAAGCGCACCCGTCGAGCGCTGGACTCAATACGACATGCACAAATTTTTGGTTATCTCGTCAGTGGGTTCGCAAGGGAATCATGCATCCACTGTCCAAGGGTTGCTTGGGTTTCTAGAGAAGACGCGCGCGACAGTATATGAGGCACTGTAAGTCATTCTTAACTTTTTCTCGGCGCATTCGTCCCTGTGTCCATGGCTAACACCCTTCTGCAGCCCCACAAGACCCTACCGGTCACTCCGGTCGCCCCACCTGCTTTATGGCCCCGACGGAGGGTCTGTTCCAGAACTTTTATCAACGGAGGCAACGTACTTCATGGCATGGTGTGTCCTGATCATATTCCTCCTGGCAATCGGGGGTTCGTTCTATCGCGCGTGGGCGCGAGCGCCGGCCAAGAGCCTCCCTGTATGACGGGTGCCTTCCTACCAATAAAAATTGGGCTGTCATTTTGGAGTTTGAGGTTCGGTAGCGAGATAATGAGTCTGGATGTGCATCAATCTTTCGGCATGAGACGGCGTTGTGACGCGATATTTTTGACTATTACGATTCCCCTTTGTTTTTCGATAACGTTATAAATGCATTCCATCATGTTTCGGTGCTAAAGTTCTGATGTCAGCGGGTGGCACATTTGGTTTTGGCATTTCATATTCCTTCGCACCTTTCTTTTTGCCTGCGGCTTTTATTATACGTTGAGATAGCTAGAATATGTCCGCTTTCTGGGCTTTCCTTTGTCAGTTCTAGGTAGTGTGGCTGCGGTACATTAGTAAATGGAATGGACTCCATATGATCGTCATTCTCTTCTTCGAAAGTAACCTCCTGTCCGAGCAGACACAGGTAGGTCGGGGGGCCGGGTTTTACCCTCGCCACTCGATCGCCACAGGAGCTGTGCCTGTTCACACCACTGAAAATGCTCCAAGAAGCTGTCTTGCGCATACACTTTATCTCGAGCCTCGTATCCCCATTTTGTGGCGCCGGTGCCGATAATACCTTTTTCAATACCAAGTTGACACCCAGCACACGAAATCCCGCGTTCCACTCTACAAGACTGCTGGTCGTAGTAAGGAAGTGCACACGACCCCATGAAGTTGATTTTTTGATTTCGGTTCAAGCTTGCTGGTTGGGCTTGCGGAAGTCTAGGCGGTTGCCGTCTGCAGGCCAAAGTGGCTTGATAGAGAGAAACGATCGTAAGGCGGGAATTTTGTACAGATTCATTCATCGAGTATATTCCAGGCAAGGCCTTAAATGACCTCAGTTGGTCTGACTCAGCCTTAGTCAAGTGAAATTGCTTTCGGACTGAGGCCAGAGTCCGCACTTGGGTTTCCGAAGACCACCGGAGGCAATTAAAACAGCACCTCTTCCAAACCAGGAGGGATATAAACCCGCCGAATTCGCCGCAAAAATCGCATGCCTTGGTACATAATGCGTTGTAAAAGTCGAGGAGAGAAATGTCGATGGCAAGTCGTGTTCGTAACAAGGCACAGAAGAGGTTCAGTCCATAAGTGACTACCCTCTGATACTGCTGGAGAGAATCTACCAATTGTCTTGATCGGAGGTTTATTTGTCGAAATTTGAACAAAGAATTCATGTCCAGATGGGACAATGCGCCAAATAAGAGCTCGAGGGGTAGCCGGTCGAGGGAGCCGACTCCAACATTTGATGTCCGCTGAAAGGGTGTTGCTATTGACGGGCGAATATCGACGTGTTCACGGGGTGAGAACCAGATGACAGATAGGCAGTAGTCTCTGCGGTGGTAGGCGGTGGTTCGAGCAATAGCCTCGGCTTGTTCTTCGTCGAAACAGTGTTTAGTGGCGGAACGATATCCGTGGGGCAAAATGGTAGCCATTCTGGAGGTTTATCCTCTGAACACTTCTTGGAGGTCGACGTTGTCGTATGGAAGACGCGACTGGACTACGGACCTGAGTGGCTAGAATTCATTGCATGGGGATTTAAATAGCGATAAGGGGTTTTATTGTTGATTGGAGCCCTTCGCGAGACTGATATACCTACTTTTCCCTTCCTTTCTATGAAACTTCTTATTGTCCATTGAAGCTTCCCTAGTACGTCCTGATTCAGAACCGCTTAATAAGCGACCTTCGGCGGTCATCAGAACCAGGTACCAGTGTATGTACCAGCAGGTTTCTCCTCCATACTCGGCGAGACCCTCCGGGAGGTCTAGGAATGAAAAAGTAAATAAATAAATAAGTAAATAAAAAATATCATCATCATCCCTTCACATTCTATGCCTGGTGAGCGTGGAAGGGAGTGGAACGCTTTTTACTGATCTCAAGTTTGCTCTCTGATTGGCATACTCTAATATCCACGCCCGCAAGGGTTGTACCTGATCATATCCTTCGTTGCTGGGGTTTATTCTCGGTCATTAAGCATGATGTTTCTCCTGTCCTAGTAATTTAGTTCGTTAATATCTGATGGTCTAGTCCAGTTAATAGTACACCCCCGAACACGTGCCATTACAGCTTGACCAGACCAGATCCATGTACCAGGAAACTTATATTATAATCCCAGCTGATCCAGAGCGAAAAGCGGCACTGATGCAAACCTATTCTGGAAACGAACCGTCGACTCCGGCATTCAGCAGAAATTCCTGTCTATTCAATAGAAAAATCGTCAATGGGTTCGCTTTCTGATAGTTCTGCCGCTAGAGGCCGAGCCGGGTAAGTGGCCGGTTGATTGGCCAACATCAGCCGGCTGAGTCATCGCCATCCCCGGCAATAAGCGAGCGGTGAAGATATTTATAGAAGATGGAACTGATGAGTCAAGGCCCAGATGCAAATGGAATTTTTCCACGATGATGCCATTTGTTGTCCTGTTGGAGAGCTATTTTTCAGGGGTGGACCGGATTGTCTCAGGATAGTCCGCAATGGTGCCAAATGATGCCACTTCTTGCACAACAACCCTCATGGATTTCGCGTCTTCCCTGAGTCGAGACAAAGACTTGCGAGATCAGCAGGTACAAAGAATGAATAAGATCAACCACTAACCTTGCTCTGTATGATCACGTTAGCCGGGCGTGCATAAATGCCGCAAGCGGACAGCCCCCGTTTTAGCTAACCGTTACCTAAGGAAAACTCACCCACGGCGTCATGTGGAGCAAGAGCCGGCGGGGCGTGCCAATAGGACCGAGAAGGTGCGCCGTAGGCATTCCCGACTGGCCTCTGATCCAGTCAGATCCCCCGCAAGGAGGAAAAGCCGGGGTTGCCAAGAGGCAATGATCGCTCATTGCGTGGTTTTTGTTGGATTTTTCCCTATAGTCTTCGTCAGTTTCGTCAGTTTCGCCATCAACCATGGACCAGCGTCTGGCCAGAATTTTCTCTGGCGGCCAACTTTAGGGTTTCATATATATATGAACCCAGATCCCCCCGGACGCTTTAGGCAAACAATGATGAATTGTGCCCTATCCTCCTTCCTCTTCGTCTCCTGATTGCTTCTCATCTTTTTTCCGTCGGTTACAATATGGTATGACATCACCGACCCTAACTAGATCCCCATCCAGCCCTATCATCCCCATCCCCTTTCCCCTTCCCGTACCAGGGGTTCGGACACCTGTTTCTCTCGAGAAAGGATGGAATCAAATGACATGATATGAATTGAAGCAGACATGCTAATTCGAAAACAGGCGACTTTTGAAACCCTCCCCACAGAGCTCAGGTTGCTGGTCCTGCAGCACCTGGACCTTCCCTCCTTGGGCCAGCTCATCCAAGCCTCTCCCGTCTACCACAACACCTACCTCCAGTCGAAGAAGATCTTATTACACAACGTGGTTCGACAATGTTACGGCCATGTCAGCCTCGCGGACCCCATCGCTGCCGTCTCCTCCACAAATCTGCAGGCAGAGATCAAATCCCACCGAGACGACATCATTTCCCTCCTGGACCAGCTCCGTCGCCGCGCGGAGACCACGTCGCCACGCCACATCCTCTCCCCCGATGACTCTCTTCGCCTCCTTCATCTCTACCAACGCCTGAAGCCCCTCCTTACCCGCTTCCTCCAGCGCGCCCCAGGTCCCGTCTCCCCGGCGGAGCGTGCCCGTATCCTGCGTGCTCTCTGCCGTCTCCAGACGTACAGCAACATCTTTGGTGCCCGTGAGTGGACGGCTGACCCCCATGCCAGCCGTGGCGCCTCGACCTGGTACCGCAACTTCACCCTGGATGATATGTGGGCGCTGTTCTTCGGGCCCATGACCCCCTGGGAAGTCGAGGAGTTCGGCAGCGTGTCCACCTTCCTGCAGCAGGAGTATAGCGCGCTGTTTGCGCAGGTCGCTCGCGAAGTCGGCCCGCGTGATGGACCCGCTTGGCAGGCGCTGCGGCCGGATGGGATGCCGGTGGAGGTTGTCTACGGCAGTGCCGATGAAGAGGGTATGCTCCTTTCCCTCTCCCCTTCCCTGTATTCCTCGCATTTTGCAAAGAAGAAAACAAAGCTGACATAAGAAACAGCCCCCGAAAACAGAGACTACAACGACTACTGCAACCACCTTGTCGCCCTTGGCCCGTGCTTCCTCGCCAAGGTGCTGGCCCAGCCCACCGCGCACGCTCGCCACCGTCTCCTGGCCGCCAACTCCATCGCTGCTAAGCGCTCTTTCGACAGCCGCGTCTCCATCATGCGCCACCGCGGCACCCCCATGCTGGACCCCGCCGACCGCTACAACGTCCCCGGCGTTGGGGCCCTCCTGTCCAGTCTCCCCGTCATGGACCAGCCGGCCACAGGCTGGAGCCACTACTGGTACGGCCCGCAGGGACCCGTCGACAGCGTTGTGCACGCACCGGGATCGCACGAGCGCACGATGGGCAATTCGCACGGCTGGCAGTGGGGATATGCCCTCTGGGATGTTCCTGCTTAAATGTCTCCCTCCGCTTTCTTCTTTTTTTATCTATTCCCTTACTCTGTTGTAATGTCTTTTTTGTTACCTGGTCAATTGCTCGATCGATTGATCAACCAACCGCATTGTCGTGGTTTCGTCTGGACGAAACTACATTTCGGCTCTTTGCTGATATGATGTTTTGAAAAGTGTTTCTTTGGCGTTGCATGATTCGGCGCTTGGGTTTGGATTTGCCTGTCAGTTGACGGGTTCATGAGCATGACATACCTGCATGTGCGGCTGCCTGCTGCTTGCATTTGTTATCTTTTATTTCATGAGAGTACCCCATTCGCAATTTGAGAAAGAAGTGTCAACAACGCTTCTGGGTTCTGACGGCTTTTTTTGCCACCTGTCTCGCTGCGTAGATCAACCAAATCCATTTTGGAAAGATATCACTATTAGATATCTAGCATCATGGAGGCCTCAATCAGTACAGCAAATTAACCCCATACCACGTGATATCTTTAATACAAAAATTAGAGTCGCGGCTCATCGGTTCTCTTCCCTATCTAAGCTTAAATATAAGCTTAAAATGTTGTCATCAGTTATTCATCGATAAAGCCATGCACCAAGTCATAGTTTTCTTCCTTCATATTATGTTTTTTCTTTAACATGTATTCGCTAGGTTCAAATGGCTTTAGCTGCTGTGAATCAAGATGCATGATACTATCCTATCCATGGATTTAATAATATCACCGTTGGTAAAAAATAGTTCAGTTACATCTATCTTATAAATACAATCATATCCTGCCTTTCGAGACAATGGGTACTGGGGATGGTATTCACCTGGACTTTCTGCTGTTTCTTTCCTGGGTAGTTTTCAGCTAGTTTAGGACGCTTTCTTCAAATCAACTGAATGATGTAGATAGTCAATACTATCAGTCAATTACTTGGTCAATTACTTGAGAGACACAGCGATACTTTTATTTTACTTTCCTGTTTATTCATTTATATTCTATGGGTGTCGGAACTTTCCAACAAAACACTACTGACATGAAAGCTTTGGTAGTTCTGAATCAGTGTCAAGACCATGAACGGTTACATCATGTGTTAGAACATAGGTTAGAGCTTCATCAGGGGTAGTATAATAGAAAAATACTAATAGACGCTTTCTATTACAAAATCTACGCTTCCATATAGTGGAGCAGTATCGAATTTCGTCCTGCTGGCGCTCAGCCCCGTATCTTCGTCGACCGAGGCATATACACAAATATCAGTCATCTTTGGTAGAGATAAAGATGGCTTAGAATTCTTATAGGGGCATGTAGTGGTACTAGTGTTTATACGAGACCATTAACACATATGCTGATCTAATTATATTTGCACTCAGAGACATACTCACCAGTTCAGCGCACTGAAATTGCCGCACTGGAAATATAGAGGTCCTCAAAAATGCTTCTAATCATGTCTGTTCCACTCGCTTCTTCACATGAAAACATTTATGGCATTCCTTGGCCTTGTTATGTGTCTTTTCTATAATGACTGTAGAAGTATAATAACTAAAATTATACTCTAGTTAAGAGTCCTAAGAAGTCAAAGGTTAATAATTCCAATAAACTTATTAATCCTGTAAATGATTAAATGTGGTGCTATCAAAGTTTTAATTGTTCGACTATGTAATATGACAGAATTGACCTGGCAATGGTAACAGCAGGTGAAGTGTCCCTCCCCTCATCATGGCCCTAAAATATGGATTCCTTCAATGCTACCCCGAAACAACACAGCGCCGACTTTTGCAGTAAAGGTTTGATATGCTACGATAGCAGCTAATTCAAGTTCTTTACCTAACCCACCCCAATTAATCCATACCAATATCTGAAAAGAAATAAACATTTTCCATTCTACGCCATCCAGACATCTAATAACCTCTTCCAACTGGCGACCCCTCCACGTCAGCCATTACTACCTCTACCGTCACTTCCATGATCTACATCCCTACCCGCTCGATCCGACAATGACGATATTCACCTACCTACCCGTAACCCCAGTGTTAGTGGGGTGGTGGTGGAATGGGATCCAGACCCACATACCCACTTTCGGAATCACCGCGGAAGGTGCTTCGCCCCCGTCGTAGTTTTGTCACTGCGGTGCTCGCTGTACGCAACGAGTACTCGTCCTGGTGCTGTAGCGATGCCAGTATAGTGCATGGCTGATTGTATCAGCTGTTTCGCATCAACAGGCCCGTAACATTTCCTGGGGAGATACGTCGATCATTGGGGTTGGGTTGTCCCGGAGCTGCCGATCTGCGGTGGGGCCGGTGTCGCTAACGCGGCTGCTCGGCGGGCCCACAAAGGATGATGATGAGAGGAACTCTTGCTGCTACAACGCGACTCGGGGGCCTGGTAAGATATTGAACGGTGGTAGTTGATAGGGATATTAGGGCGCCGGGCTGGCTACTCTAGGTACTATTAGTGCCACGTTCTGTGGAAGATTGTTCCGCGGTTTAAGAGTTATGTGAGTAGAGACACGTTATCGCCAGGAAGTATATAGTATATCAAATAATATAATTGTAAAATAGTAGTAATAGCAAGCTATATGGGTATTATATCGTAATCGTAGCCCGTCCAACCCTCTATCCCCAGATATATAGATAATAATCATAATAGAAAAACCGGCTAGCTAGCAAACCGCCCTAGCCCGCAGCTCGTAGTTCGGCGACCAGAGTCTCCGTCCCAGCGGAAAACGCCGTCTCTTCCTCGATGGCCTCGAGTCATGATGTTGCTGCTCGTCCACATACACCTGTCGCTGCAGGGGGCATCCAAACGCTTTGATAGCGAGAGGCTCCACATTCTCTTTCTCCTCGACGTCGAGGGGTTCTCCTCCCCCCTCGACTTCTTCTCCTTTCTCGTCCGCCTTTTCGTCCAAGGAGACAACCATAGTAGTCGTTCGCAAGATTCCTCCCAAAGCTGACAGCCCGCCGTCAGACTCGGTCTCAAACTTGCCCGGCTGCGCGGACACCTCCGCGTGGTTGCTGCTCGCAAACGCCCAGTCTGAAGACGACGGCACGCCGCCGTCGTCATTCCCCGCTGCGGCAGTGGCAGTGGTAGTGACAGTAGAAGAGGTGGACAGCTTCCGCCGCACCATCGCCTTAACCGCTGAGGCGATCTGCTCGCGGATGGGGGCGCCCTCGCGCGGGTGGCTGGTGGGGTGATGCTGTCTGTTGAGATAGTAATCGTCGAAGTCTTCGTCGTCGGAGTCAGAGTCGGAGGCGCAGTCTGGGTCGGGACCGGCCTGGAAGGAGATCATTGCCTTTTGCATGTCGTCTTGCGCGAGGTGGACGGATTGACGGAGGAGACGCTGGTGGCCGAGACAGCGGCGGAGGTCGGGGTCTCGCGCGGAGGTTTCTTTGTGGAGTTTGGAGCGCGAGAGGGCGGCAATGTGGGTGGGGGGTGGAGAGTAAGAGGTCCCGGAAGAGGATGAGGACGAGGACGAGGACCGTCGGCGAGCCGCGACGATGGGAGGAATGCGGGTGTTGGAGCGAGAAGAGTTGTGGCGGAGGGCGTCTGTGATGTCGGACATTCTCTTCTATATGTGTATAGGTGGGTGTGGGTGTGTATAGATGTGTATAGATAGAGAGATATCTCGGTGTGTTATTGTCCGAACATCAACATGTTTATGATTTTCCACGGTGTTTGATATCCGAGAGCAGTCTCACAAAAAAGGGAAATCAGACACATCTTATATATCCTGGCCTTCCTGTCAGTTCGATAAACTCAGGCCCAACCCCGATCTAAACCAGTCCGGTCCAGACGGCCTATGGACCACATGTGGGGGGGAGGAGACCTCAACAAGGAGACTCCGGACTAATCAGGAGCTTTTGCTCGCCGACGGATATCTCCGCGGACGACAGTTAGGGTTATAGAAGCTGCAGTGGCGATCAGGAGCCAGCCCTAAGTCATGGTGTCATTGACTGGGGCCGCCCCTCAACCACGCAGATCCCGAGCCAATGGAGTTGTAGAGCGTGCTTCCTGACGACTCCAGATTGGCTGGGATAATCTTCTCCTTCGCCGCAAGCAGACACCGTTCTTCAGAGTGGTTCCTTGGTCTGGGCTGCTGAAGATGTGATGCGAGCCACTTGGGTGCTTTGCCGCGAGATGGCATGCACTGCCTCCATTAGGAAGGACCAACAATCGCATTCAGTCTCCACCTCTACATGATTCAAGACTTCCATATCTCACGGCACCATGAGACCATGTCACTCGACCTAGAAATGTCGGGTGGTTCCGTTATATAAGCCTGATACTTCGCCGAGTACCTCCGTATGCCTCCAATCTAGACCCTGGTAGATCATGACCGAGCCACTCCCGACGATCCTCCACAAGGTGGACTGTATGCATTTCCATGACAGCTCTTACTATTTCCGTCGCCATGATAGTTCTTACTATTGCGTATAATTATAATCCTGACTGCTATTCTTTGATCAATGCTGAGAAGGCTGACCCCATATATTGAACGCGCCCGAGTACAGTAATCCGCATAACCCTCGAGTCACCTACAGATGGGATATCATTCCCAGTCAGACTCACTACGGTAGAAATTTACATCCTGGGGTTCGGCATTGCCCGAATGTCAGAATATCATGATTGGACATCACTGCGATCTAGAGCAAGGATTTCAGCAATCGACCACCTCAACCCCGGAACCTGGGTCGAATTAAGGTTTCGGTTCGTATGCGAGTATTTGGACCACCGGCCGAGTTCGGTGTCAATCATGGTCTCACGTCGCGTCACCCATGGATCCGAACTGGATAAATCCGTTGTATGCAAAACGAGAAACCCCCAATCGCTTCATAGACAGTTATCTACCAGAGTGCGCTCCATCGCGGTCTAGATCGGGGCCGATAGACTACCGAAGACTGTGGGGGACGGATATAGCCGGTGGCGAGATCGACAATTAGGCATTATCTATTAGCTTGGTATAACGTCGTAAATCCTGATAGAACCAGTATCCTGCGTCTGGTTCGTGGAATATATTCCTTTTCCCACAATCATGAATGCCCCAACAGTATTCCGGCGCCAGGTTTTCTCTGCCTTTTTCCTTTGTGCCCCTATCCCCTCCATTATTCCGGTTTCCTGTTCCCTTCGATTTTGCATCATACTAACATCAGGTACGCCGTCAAGACCAACACACTCCCAGCCAACGTCAACGTCATGGACTCTCGGCCAGCCCCCGACTCCTCGTTCGACGAGGCCTTCTCGGAGGCCGACTTGTTGCTGCCCTTGGCCGGCACGTGGCCAACCCATGGGTTCCAGTTGGTCAAGTTCTTCTGGCAATCGTCAGTAATCGCGTGGCCGTTTAGTTGCGCCAACTCCTCCCCATCCCGCGACAGCGTGATCACCACATCCCCCATGCGGTCGTTCATTGGCACACTGCCGTGGTAGAGGCCCTGCCGGGCGCCCTTCTTAGGTTTATACTGCCACCGCGACAGCGTCGTGTCGTTGCCGCCGATGCTGACTTTCACCTCAGCGGGGGCATCCAGCAGCGCAGAGAAGAACACCCGGTCCTTCAGCACCTTCTCGGGCGCCATCGTTGGCTGGTCTTGCTCCTTTGTGTTCCCCGTCGTCCTTCCATCCTCACACCGCGACGCCGGGTTCACGCGGTACCACGCCACCAGGCCCGCATCGATCTCCGCCTCCTCGTCATCATTGCGCTTCCCGCGCTTGAACTGATCAATCAAGTACGGCAGGAACGCCCTCCACCCATCATGCGGCATCCCCTCCGCGTAGTTAAACGGCGCCTGCGCATACTGAAACACGTCCAAGCTGCCGGCGTGGATCGGCCCAATGTAGTGGCTCTCCCCGTAGTCATTCCAGCTAATCAGCTCCACATACTCCGGTGCCAAGTCCAGCACCTGTTGCCACCGCGTATACCACAGGTCGTCGCCCTGCCACACCCAGTTCTTGTGCCACCGGATCATATTCGTGTAGAACCAGGGCGACACGCCCATCACAAAGGGCTTGTCGCCCAGGGCATCCATGTACTGCTTGTCGAGCGTCGTAGTCATCGCGTCCGTGCCGTTCGGCCACGAACTCCAGTTCATCAGGCCGTCGACGTGCTTCTTCGACGCCGTCTTCTTCGGATCCACGCTCGACCAGTCCGGCACGAAGAAGCAGTCGACCTTCTCCTTAATCTGCGCCCAGTCGGCCGATGCTTGCGCGCCCTCGAACGTCGACACCAGCGGCTTGTCGTCGCCTTCATGCTTGTAGTACGCTGCGTGCGTCGTGTACTTCTTCAGCACCTTGACGACCTGGTCGGGCGGCCAGTGTCCGTCGCCGGAGTAGTCGAGCGATAGGAACATCTTAAAGTCGTGCTCTTCGGCTGCTGCGAAGGCGTCGTTGAATAGCCGTGTGTTGCCGGTCTCGTGGAAGCCCGTGTTGAGCGCGAAGGCGTCAATCTTGGCTGCTTTCGCGGCTGCCACGTCGAGCTTCCATTCGTTTTTCGTATAGTTGACGGCGTTTTGGAGCTATCGTTTGTGAGTTCTTGTACCTTGTTCGACGGCGTGTGGGTTGAGGGAATTTTACCATGAAATGAGCGAATACTCCTTTGGCCTGCACGCGGCAGACGCTCAACAGAGCTGTGACCAGCAGGAGGAGTCGATACATTGTGCGGGCTCGCTGTCTCTCTCTGTCTCTCTCTCTGTGCTACAGGCGGACTGGGCCCGTCGGAGTATACATACCTCTTTTGACAGCTAGGGGAAAAGGGGGAGGGTCAGTCGGTAAAAAAAGTTAAATAGAATAATAAAATTAAATTAAATAAAAGAGAAAGATATGATACGTCCGTGAGAAATTTGGTATATCGAAGTTAAGGAAATTTTGGCGTCGTAAATTGAAATCCGGCCTTCCGCAAACTTTCCTCCGATCAATATCTGTGCTCGTTCACGCATTTCGACCGGTTGACATGACACATAGTCTGGGCCAGACTGCTCGATGCTGTTTTTCTTGTCATGATGAGCGGTCAGCCTGCTTACATTCGTTAGTGGTCAGGTAGCAGTCGCTCTTGGCTGTTTTGAGCCGCGATTGAAAAAGGGACTATACCACGGGCACAGACATACGCACGAACACCCGGGGTTCGTCTGGAGTGAGCGAGAACAATGATGCCGCGTTAGTCATGCATAGTGAGCTACTAGGCTGGCTGTCTGACACCTCCTGCGGTGTCATCCAGACTATTTACTGAGTGGATCTGACATATGGGGCTCTGCCTGCAGACGACGTATCAGGTGGAGAGGTGAATGTGGTTCGTTGTCATTCTGGATTGGATTGGATTGCTGACAGTCGGAGAAAGGGGAGGGTTCGCTGCATGGTAGTTCTTCTGTCTTGCAGTTCCTAGTGCTTTCTTGCCTTTGTGCCCCTTTTTTATTGTTTTTGGGGTGGGTCTGGAACGTAACTATCTACTACTCCTTTCGTCATGGAATCGACCGGGTTGACGTAGGCTTTACCGCTTCGTTGAAGATAGACATTGGTGCATGGGAAGTATCTCAACAGACTACTCCCTTGTGGAAAGAAGAGTACAAAGATCATCCAATATTCCTATTGACTGTGCTTCTTACCCCAGCGTCTTAATACAGGGTAGCGTTCGCATCGAATCCGATCAGCAGTCTGATCGATGATACCATTAAAGTCAACCATGTCGATCCCGCACAGACCTGTCAATTGTCCACCGACATTTCCAATCCTCTCTTCGGCTCTCGAGGATTAATAAAAGACATGACATGCCTCCGCTGCGTTATGCCACTCCTGTTGATCGTCGCACCGCGCTAAACTATCGAAATAGAGCCCAAGCAAGGGGCTGCGTCTGACATCAGCACGAGACGTATACATGTATAGACCACATTATTGCATCTTCTCGACAATTCTCGGCGGATTCCAACTCCCCATGCAGGCTTTCTAACACACCGGGTGTGTCTTTCCTGTCTTTCCCTGCAATGAGTGCTGATCGTTTTTGTATGCTTCCGGTTGGTCCGGCGCTCGAGCGCCGTGGATGTGGCTATATCTTCAATAATTGTCAGCACTGTCCAATCCGGGCGTCACAAAACAATAACTATGATAATAATAATAATAATAACAACAATGACAACAATGGAAAAAGAAAAATAATATAAGGACATACTCGGTGTACCGCGCAATCATCTCCGCGTCCATATCCGCCAACGACTTCAACGCCGCACGCATATCCTCCACCAGCAGATTACACCGGTGCATGCTGAAATCCTCCCGCAGCACCACGCGCATCATCTTAAGCTGGTTACAATGCGGCGCCATCGTATAAGCCGGGATCACCCACCCGCGCTGCCGCAGCACATGAGCCAGCGCGTATTCGTCGTACAGTCGAGCGTCGTCCGGGGGCAGTCGGAACGCGACCAGTGGCAGACCACGCCCGCCCGTCTCACTCATAAGGATGAACCCCAATTTCTCCAACTCCTTGGCGAGGTGGTCGGCTGTGCGGGTCAGGTTCTCCATGATCGATCGGTACCCGTGCTTGCCTAGCCGGATCATCATGTAGTACTGCCCGATGACGTGCGACGCGCCTTTGCTGAAGTTGAGCGTGAAGCTGGCTTGGTCGGCGCCTAGGTAGTTGATGTTGAAGATGAGCTCTTGCGGGAGGAACTCGGGCGAGCGCCAGAATACCCAGCCCACGCCGGGGTAGACCTGCGTCGCTAGGGTTAGCAGGCTATCGCAAAGGACCAAGACGGCGAGACGGAACGCACCAGCCCATATTTATGCCCCGACACATTAATCGACACGACCTTCTCCAGGCGGAAGTCCCACACCAGCCCCGGGTTCACAAACGGCGTGACGAACCCTCCACTGGCAGCATCCACATGAATCGGACAGTCAATCTTCCTCTCCACCAACAGGTCATTCAACCCCTTCACATCCTCATACTGACCCGTATACGTTGTCCCAAGGATAGCACAGATACCGATCGTATTCTCATCGATCAGATCAACCGCTTCCTTGGGATCAATTACGTAGCGCGACCCAGTGCAGTACACGTATTTCTCCTCGACGTCGAAATACCTTGCCGCTTTCTCCCAGCAGACCTGCACGGCGCTACTCATCACAATATTCGGCCGCGTCCAGTCCTTGCCCGCTGCCTTGCGCGCGTTCTGCCAGCGCTTCTTCATCGCCAGCGTCGCGAGCATGATCCCCTCGGAGGACCCCACCGTCGAGGTGCCGATCGCGTCGTGTTTGCCTGCGTCTGGCCCGTGGCTGTCGGTCGTGGGTGCGTGCAGCAGATCCGCGATCATGTCCACGCAGCGGTTGTGCATGTGCGCTGTCTGCGGGTATTGCTCGTAGTCGATGAAGTTCTTGCTTAGGGATTCTGTCATGAGTTTTTCGACTTCGTCTTCCTGGTTTTTTACTTAGTTTCTGCCTCGTCGGGATGGCTATTGGCTGGGAATGGCTCACCATGTACGTCGTAACGAAGCTTGCCAAGCTATAAAGCAATTAGCCCTACCCCTGAAAGAATCAAGGAGGGAAATACTTCAGCAGCGGATTCCCGTCCAGACTCAGCTCGTCCCTAATCATCCGCGCTGCCACCTCCGCCGGCATCTGGTGCTCGCACATGGCATGCTCCGGCAGCTCCTCGATCGCATACTGCGTACCGTAGATATACGGCGAGGCGAGCTCCGACCGCTCCTCGTCGGCCTGGCGGCGGCGACGTCGCTGGAGCTCGGTGTCGCGGCGGACTCTAGATAGATGGACCATGTTGATGATTTGAGTTGATCTTGTACCTGATTTAGAAAATATGCATATAGGTACCTAGGTGCCTAGGAGAGGGTACTGCATTATATGGGCACGATAACCATGACGTGGAGACTGTTGCATTGGGTGGGATTGAACTGGGCTCGGGTGGTGTGGATGACCTCACCACTGTGGTTGGTTCCTGTTTTACCTGACCACGCACCGCTGTTTGCTGGATGTGGATGTTGTTGTCGGGGTTTGGTCTACTGTTTGCCTTGATCGGCATATGTGGTATGGTATTATTGTATGATTGTGGGACGGTGCCCTGATTTACTAGGCTTGTCATCATGTGGTGGTTTCTCTCGCGGGTAGATCATTCTCGGCTTCAACCCTAGCCACTTTATACTCAATCAGTTGTACTCAATTGGTGGTTCATTGGGGATCATATCCGATATAGAAACCTAATTAAACTAAATATAGAAGTCCATTGTATTGGCAGGCTACTACAGTGATGGGCTATGGTGATAGGATTATGCGTGTTCCTACCTAGGTAACTGTTCCTCTACTGAATCTACAGCCTCATGTCGTGAAAGCGACTGTCAGCATTTTACTTCATTCATTGACTATAACTCATTCATTGTCTCGCTAATATGATAGATACCCTAGAGCTATAAAAACCTCTATTTCCTCTTCCCACTTCTTCTCTTCTCTTCATCCCCAACTCAATAACCACTATACACCTGGCAATTTATACACATATATATACCCTTTAAGCCAACCGCATCGATCAAACCAACCAACTCTATAGACAACCAACTATCAGCCAACAATTATTACCAACCCATACACAGAAACACGGACAGGCAACGCCTTTTATAATCCTTACTACATAGTTCACCGAACGATGGAAACCAGTCCCAGGTTTTATGCCAGCCTCAGTGCCTGCGAAACGGCAGCGTCGTGATTCTTCCAGAAATACACAGGGATATCAACCATATCAAGCCCGATCAAATACCGATTTGGTATTTTGATGCAGCAGCTGATAGCTTAAGAGCCTGACTCCTATCGAGAAGATTGTCAAAAGCACGGAAATCATCAATACCATCAATCTCATTGCATTTCCCATTTTGAGAACGCCAGAACTGCCCATACCGTCCAAACCCTTTCCAGAAGAAGCAAAGACTTCACATATCAAACCAATAAATCGGCCGACCGTACCATGGGCGTGCCGAGGAGACTCGAATCAACTTTGACAGTCGATGCGTTGACGAAAGTCTACCGGGAGAACGCGAAAGGTACGCATTCTCCACCCTCTACCCTTTTACGAACCCGAACATGATACTGACAGCTCGTAGTGGTAGGTGTCCAGGATCTCCCGCCCTCCCTGTGGAGCATCGTAAAGTTGCAGGTTCCCGTTCGGGAGATCGAGTGGGCTGGTAAAGAACCTCTCACGATTAATAATAAGACACACCCACTTGCTGTCCTCGTTTACATTTGTGATGTGGAGGTCCTGTCCCCTTGTGAGCAGTGCTGTCGAGCGACTTCGCCTGTCTTTAAACAGTGCGTGATTTGGCCAATTTACGACGGACGCAGTATTCATCACGCGGCGTGCGCATCGTGCCTCTGGCACGGCCGCGGGGCATCGTGTTCCATTCGTAAAAAGGGAGCTGCGAAGTGTTGGGACGACATCCTCGATAAGTGAGTTCGTCTAAAATCAGTCGTAGCCGGTTCAATGTCGACTGATTATTCCTGTCTAGTGATGTCTTGGCTCGCGGTGGTATCCTGCATGCCAAGGGCTACCCTACGGGAGTAGAGGAGCCGGAGGATGCGGGCGAGGATGGTGACGACGAAGATTCGGCTTCGTTCAGGCTTTGCATCGGTGCAAGAGTGCTGAAAGGATTTTTGCCAGCTCAACTACTGCACCAAAATACCGAATAGGTGTTTGATCGGGCTCATATAGCCGATATAACAACAAGACATTTCAACAATCGATATATATGGCTCCATATCATCGATCGGGTTTGTCTGGCAGACGTCAAGCATGCTCACTTGGGTTAGTAGTATGATCGTCGCAGTATTGTCGCCACACAACGCACGCCACAATTCGCACAGTTTCTCTCTCTTCTTATTGCTTGTGGCGTGTCCAACTACATATATATATGTTGGGGATACCAGTCATATCCAGACTGGCAAAATGTCGTTCGGTATTGTTAGTGCAGTTGAAGGATATATATTGGAGACGGAAGTTCGCACTACGGCTTCAATAACGGAACGCATAGAACACGATCCTCAAAATTACTACCCATGAGCTAGAGCATCGAGATGTTTTCTGCCCCAATCTAAGCGAGCTCGTCAAAGGGCATGGGGTACAGCTCTGACATTCCAACAATCCATGAGGATTTGGTCTCTGAAGCATTTCTGGGCGATTGATCTTACAATTCGCGCTGCTCAAAAGTCAACGACACCACTGGTCATATTTTCCATGACCGAGCCATCCACCGATGCGCGCAAAGTTGGATTCATAGCTGACAAGAACCGACTTCAGTTAATGTGGTGCTCAGCCGGGCACAAATGGTACTTGTGGTCTGGAACCTCAGGACGTGGGATAAGCAGGGAATCTATGTGCCGTAAGATCTCCCTGGGAACGAGATTTGGGTCTCGTCAGAATTATAGCACTCTCATGCATCTTTAATCGCCTTGAAATGACCACTTTGGCATGTCTATCTCCCTTCACGACAGCGCTGTTCGCGATTGAGACGCGAGACGGTGGGTCTCCCGCCACAGATTATTGTGCTGTCTCCGTATATATGCTTGTTTCTCCATATGGCTACAATATTATTAACTGGTGCGCCGTGGTCGATTTCATCATTGATATTGCACCGCATGGTCTAGAAGTTCATGGACAGCGTGGGTCTCTGGATAAGGAAGCCATACACTATACTATTGGAATCAGAATGGTCTCTAATCCACACACAAGGACATGTAGTCCCAAGAAATGTTCAAATTCTACATGTTATCCCAATGAGATGTACCAACTCGGTCCTATATGCTCAGAGACAGATTGAAAGATCATTTTCTGCAAGGTGACCATAAACGGCATCGTGATCGCCCCAGAGACTCTCGAAGAGCATGCGGACATCGTCAAATATTACAAGCGCTGCAAAAGCATCACACTTCCAACTGCCCCAGCCGGACAGCTTCAGTGGCTCCTCAATAACTGGATCGTTCGTTTTCCATAAAAGGAACGCAGTACGTATGGGACCACACCTGCATACTCGCAGACTGCGTCACAGTATGTTTCGTCGGTTGAACCACTGATGCACCACCTCAAGCAGACCGTGGATGTTTTTCTCTTCCACACGGAATTTCAAATCGCTTTGATTTTGCAGTTTCATCAAGAATTTGGCCGTTTTCATTGCCGTTTTCTCACACGTCGCTTAGTGTCGTAGCGTTATGTGATGTTGGATTGTGAGACATGCAATCAGCCAACATGTTAGCTGAGTTGCAGTGTTTTCCCACATAAATTGTTGTTTTTTTACACTTCATGTTTTGCAACTATTCGCAACCTATTCATAGCCATAAGAATCATCGAAGTCGTCAATATGCTGACCGTGTTCATCATTCCTCCCACATTCTATCAGTAATAACCAGCCAGAGTATAATTGCTCACTTCTGATGTATCACCATCCCTTATCAACCACTTCTTATTTAGTAAGCATATTTTCTTTCCACAGAATTCTGTCGTCTAGGGTAGTCTTAGGCATCCCTTCCCTCCCATAGAAGTAGAGTTTGTCATATGCACGATCATAACTCGGCCAGATACCTAGGCCCATCGTCTCCCCCACTTTCTAATTTATGAGTTTAATCTATCCAGAGCCAAAGATAGACCACAGAAATCCATAGCCGAGTAAATTAACCCAGACCGTATGACGCCATCTAGACCCCGGCCCAGTGCCCGATCAGGCTAACAGCGCGGGTGGCAAAGCAAGAGAAAAGCACACCTCCAGGGTCACATCCGCCGCGCTGCAAGCGACTCCAGATAAAGGCGCATAAAGCGGGGCCCCGCCGTGATCTGAGGATCTCCGACGACGTCAGGTAACTAACTATCGGGGCATGTGCTCCGTTGGAGTGATACGACGCGGAGCGAGTCGGGAAGGGCCTAAATCGTGCAGAGAATTGACCTATCTATCTCCTAACACTTTACTCGTCGTCGGGAGAGACCCTCGGCTATTTTCTGGGGAAGTGCTATGCTCCGTTGGCCAACAGCCAGTAATATGTCGCGCTCCACGGCTGGTTATCGTCTTCAGGTTCGTGATTCCCGTGGGGTAGAAGGATTTCTACCCCAGTAATTGGCGGTGGACGGGGGAAGATAGTACCTACCGCCGCTTCTTCCCCGTCTGAGACATCCGGCTAGGTCCTAAGTCCTATCCTGGCTACGGGTAGCGGTTCAAGAGGGTCATGGGCGTCGAGATGGGCATGGGATTTTGGGGAGAACTGGGGACTTTCGGGTGGGCCTCTTGCTCTTTTGAGAAGTTTTGCCGGCGGATCCAGAGCATCCATCCCATGTGGGGGGTTCTCCCTTCCATTCTTCCAGCGCCAGAGAGGCTGTGTTTGTTTATCGTCTTGGTGTTGTCCCCCTCCAGGAACGAGGGGGAAGGTCTGGCGTATTCATATGGGCTCTGATATTTTTGGAACCTGGCCGTTCCGACCCTGCCAGACGTCAGTGTTTCCAGACCGTCCGGTCAATGCTCCTGTGATCTGTTCCTGTCTCCCCTGCTAAGTTCTACCTTCTAACACGATCGTTTGGATCTCACATGCAGGTTGGTGTTGATCCCACGCGGGGTGCACCAATATCGCGGTTCTCCTCCGGTCGAACAGCTGTCTGTATACGGAGGATTTTCAGAGAGAAGCTGGTTCTCGCTTATGGTGTCCTTCCATGGACCGTAGAAGCGAGCCGTTTAGTGTACGAGAAGATAGGCAGGGGATTTAACCAGACTCGGGGTTTTCATCAGGGGTCCGCCGCTTAGATTGGTTGACGATGTGGAGCCAGCGAAGGAATGGGAGTCACAACCCCAACAATAACAATCATCGAGCCATGGAATTCCGTGAGGTTCCCTTTTCCGCGTCTCCTTCGTCCTTTCTCTCTGTTTTTTTCTCCTCCTGAGTCTCCCTCGGCAGGGTTATCACGGTCAAGACCGCCACCATTTGACAAGCATCGCGCCACCCGCCTCATTGCAAGGACAGCTGTCGTCCCATGCGTTTTTTTAAATTAAAAAGTGACATAATTTAATCTATTATACTGCCGGTGCTGGGATGACTGATGACCAGCTCTTCCCCCTCAACAATGTCTCACTGATGAACCAACCATACCCTGTCCCGCAAGGGGATCGGCGCCAGGATCGACATCATAATTTCCCTTTTCTTGATGTTATTCCCCGACGACCACAGCTATCCCCACTGGCTCTCTCGTCTTCGCGGCTTTTGTGGTCGGTTGGGATCAGGGAAGGTTACATTGTCCCCCCAATCCTGTCTCTCACCGAAAATCTTATTCTGTCTACATATATCCCCATATGTGGGTTCAACAGGGTGGGAAATCGTCGCATACAGATCCCGATTCTATCCTACTAGGAAAACGGTTCCTCCCGGTGAAGGTTAACGGAGATTGATCGCGTACGGTGCGGAGCCTGGTGTCCTGTCGCGCTGCAAGGACGGCCAATTCCCGTCGTATCGAGGATGCCACTGCGAGGCTGTCACCGTATTTGACGTCAATTGGACTAGAACCAAGAACTATCCCGGACGACCCACCTCGTCCGTAGCTAGAGGAGGCACTAGTCCCCATGCCTGTCCAAGGCTCAGGAGATACGGACCGGAGCCAACAGGTCATGATCCAAGAAAGTAAGCATCAGATGCGGAGGGCGGAGCATGGAGATTGGATGACTTTCCCCCCCATGGGGAGAGGGGGCTCACCAGCGACAGGGATACGATCGTCCTGGACGAATGGTCGATTGGGCCATGGTCTGCCTAGGCACTGGCTAAATTAAGTCGTTGGGCAGGACTGTGATTAGCATCGTCCGGTCCCATATAAAAGTCCCCATCACATGGAGGCACATGGGGGGAAGAGTGGAGGGACGACCTCGGTTTAGACCCAATTTACTATGCTGGAAATGGAGAGGAACAGCAACCAGCAGGTTTTAGCGTCGCTCCAAGGACGGATCGCGGGGAACTAGTTTTTCGAGTCGACGACGATCGTCATCAGTTTGCATCCACATATAGAGCTGTCTCCCTTTCGCGGAGGTGCTCTTTCTTTGATCCCCAGAACGACCAGGCCCTTCTGTCTTACCCGTCAAGTTTCAAGACAAGATACCGGAGCTGTTGTGATCAATTGCGTTGCTGCTGCTGAGACGAAGAGAACACGAAGGAACGACCCAAAAACGCTTCACGAAACAGAAAAATAAAAAAGAAATAAAAAAAAAAGAGGAAAACTCTTTCAATAAAGTTTCCTTCACCATGCGTTTCACGCCAATCTTCGCGACCGCGCTGCTGGTCGCGACCAATGGTGCGGGTGCCATCCCGGCCGACGGACTGCTGGATAACCTGGGCCTTGATAACAAGAACGATGGGCCCAGCAGCACCGCCGTCGCGCCCAGTGCCCAGGAGCCGGCGCCCACGGCCCAGGCCCAACCGCACCCGCAGCAGCAGCAGCAAGAAGAACAACATGCCCCCCAGGTGGCCAACTCTTCCTCGGACGACCAGCCCACTTCTTCCAAGTCCGAGGAGGAGTCCCATTCTCCTGTGATTGACCTGCCTCTGCCGACCGCCAAAACCACTGAAGAGGGTCAGCAAGCATCGACGTCGGCTCCCGCGCCGGCGCCCACGAAGCCCGCCGCGACGGAGTCGGCGTCGTCCACTTCCTCCTCGGCCCCGGCCCCCTCGAGCTCTGATGGTGGTCTCCTCGACGATCTGAACCCCTTCAAGAAGCCCGACGGCGAGGACAGCCAAGGCAGCCAGGACAGCCAGTCCAGCGACTCCAGCGACTCCAGCGAGGATGATAAGCCCAAGAGCCCCATCCTCGACGGCCTGGGTGAGCTGGGCGAGGGTCTGAAGAATCTTCTCGACCCCGGCTTCCTGGCCGAGTTGACCAACACCTTCAAGTACCTGTCCACCGGTCTGGCGCCCCCCGTCGACAACCAGCTCCGCGGGATCGTCGGAGTCGCCAGCAAGCTCCTGACGCCCGAGTTCGGCGAGAAGACCGAGAAGCTGATCGACAACGCCAACAACCTTCTGACGGCCGAGTTCGTCAAGAAGGCCGACACCCTCATCGACAACGCCAACAACCTGCTCACGGCGGGCTTCATCAAGAAGACCGAGACTCTCATCGACAACGCCAACAACCTGTTGACCGCCGGCTTCGTCAAGAAGACCGACACCCTCATCGACAGCGCGAGCGAGCTCCTCAGCCCCGAGGGCGTCAAGGCCCTCAAGTCCCTGATCGACATGGCCATCCCGCTCATCCCCGCCCTCAAGCCCCTCCTCAAGGAGGAGAGCATCGAGGGTATCGTCAACCTGCTCAACAACGCCGAGGACCTCCTGACCCCCGGCTTCGTCAAGCAGACCAACGGCCTGATCACCAACGCCAACACCCTCCTCACCCCGGAGACCGTCAAGGCGCTCAAGTCCCTGCTCGACATGGCCATCCCGCTCCTGCCGGCCCTCAAGCCCCTCCTCAACGAGGACAGCATCCATGGCATCGTGGGTCTGCTCAACAACGCCGAGGACCTCCTCACCCCGGGCTTCGTCCAGAAGACCAGCGGCCTCATCAACAACGCGGACGAGCTGCTCAGCCCCGAAGCCGTCAAGGGCCTGAAGTCCCTCATCGACCAGGCCGTCCCCTTGATCCCGGCCCTCAAGCCCCTCCTGAAGGAGGAGAGCATCGAGGGCATCGTGGGCCTGCTCGGCAACGCCGAGGACCTCCTGACCCCCGGCTTCGTCAAGAAGACCAGCGGCCTAATCGACAACGCGGACGCGCTCCTCAGCCCCGAAGCCGTCAAGGGCCTGAAGTCCCTGATCGACATGGCCGTGCCGCTCCTGCCTGCCCTGAAGCCGCTCCTCAAGGAGGAGAGCATCGAGGGCATCGTCGGCCTGCTCGGCAACGCCGAGAAGCTGCTCACCCCCGGCTTCGTGAACGCCACCTCCAACCTGGTCACCGGCGCCGACAAGCTGCTGACCCCCGACGTGGTCGACACCCTGGAGGACGTCCTCGCCGACGTCATCCCCCTGCTGCCCGCCTTCAAGCCCCTCCTCGGCAAGGTCGAGCCGCTCATCCCGGCCATCGAGCCCCTGCTCAAGCCCGCGACTATCACCGAGGTGTCCTCGCTGCTGACCAACGCGCACGATCTGCTCACGCCCAAGTTCGTTAACGAGACGTCGCTGCTGATTGATGATGTTACCGATGCCTTGCCTATCCTGGATGCTCTGCTGAAGTCGCTTTAAATTGTGATAAAAAAACCCAACAAAAACATATCATCTCCTTTTTTTTATGCGATGACTAGGCGAGGGGATAGGTGATGGCAATGAGTTTTTTAATGTATGGATTTCCTTAGACGTACATGAGTTGTTATGATCATGGTTTAATAATGATGTTTCTATCTGATAATATGATTTCACTCTTAATTCGTATTTACTATTTTATTTATTATTTTGGCTTCTACGGAGTAGATGGTGTAATAGACGACTACTACCTTACGAGGCAGTAAGCTCGCAGTCACGAAGAGCGGCACTACTAGGTAGTAATATAGTTACCTTGGAAAATGGCCCCGGATGCATTAAGCAACATCAACCCATGCCGTCTACAAAAAGCCAAAAGAAAAACAGTATTCCATCCACCGGCAAGGTGGGAGAGCGGTTAATCCGTAAGACTAGAAATCTTATCCCTTCGGGGTCGTCGGTTCGAATCCGGCCCTTGTCGTTTCTTTTTACTTTTTGTCGACATTTCATCTACACTTATATGTAGTCTTTTCTTTTGGGTGGTACAATGGTTTTGTTTGTGGGCTGTGTATCCATTCGGTCCATGGATTTTTGCGTTGTGTCATTTATTTCAAGGTTGGTTTGAGTGGTTGGTTGTTTTGTATGTCTACATTCGTGATATCACTCGTTGAATGAATAGATAGACAGGACTAGACACTCTAGACCATGGAGACATATATAAGACGGAAGTTAACTGAGGAAATATTCTATGCACTACGAACTCCCATTTGAAACCACCTTTAAATAAATCCATACATATTCATGTATACATACATAAATACAAGTAACAGCAATATATACCATCCCAAGCCAAAAAAAAGAGCCCAAACCCAAACTAAAACCCTAACTAAGCATGAAAATCCTGAATCTCAATACTCAACCCGGGAGGAACATCCACCTTCCGCAGCTCCTCGACGTCGACATCCTCGGGCGCTTCGACCCTATCATTATGATTAGCCATGCTGGTCTCATCCAATTTACGAAGAGAAAAGAAAAGGTGGTGGGACGTACTCCATGAAATGGATAGGCGGGGTCGTCAGCGTCGACTCGAACGCATCTGGGATATGCAGTTGGCGGTCTCTGTAGATGTCTCTGATTCTGTCACCGTGGTTGGGTTAGATTTCGGTTACGGCGTGGGGGAAGGGAAGAGAAGGGAAGGGCAGGGAGAAGAGAAGAGAAGAGAATAGATAGACGGGTACATACACAGCAGCGAGGTCCGCTCCGTCGCGGTAGTAATCGTGTGCGAGCTCGTTGTCGTAGCGGATGTCGAATGTCTGCATACACTTAGCATATCTTCCCTATACCGAACCACCCAAGGTAGGTAGGTAGTATAGTAGCATCAAGTGTAATAGAATATAGATCGGTAGAACGAACCAAATCTTTAGTCATCTTTGTGGCTGGCGTATTTCCACCGTGTTTGACTGTCTGGTCTGTCTGTCTTCTGTCTTCAGAAACCTTCCAGCACAACTCAAGCCCCGAGGCAGGAAGCCGTTATAAACACCCCCTCCCACGGTCTGGCCAGCGTGCGTTCTAGAAGCAAACTTTCATTGTCTCTGGGGACGCACACTATGGTTTTGCAGCCTCATTGGTGGGTGGGCGGTGCGCGATGAAGTCATGGCGACCTCACCACCTGGGGCGAACGAATTATGTGGGGCTCTTTCTTGTATGAAATTTTTTGCCTTTGTTTGACAGGTGTGTTGGATGTCATTGTCTGTTTGTCTGGATGGTGGTTTGATAGGTTACCTTTCGTATGGGTGTTGTTTGCGATCGGAGATTTGGGTAGGGTAGGGTAGGGTTTGGGTTGGGATTGATGTCATGACAGGTGTGGGAATTGAGTTTGTCCACGTGTGGTGGTTTGTCTGTTAAATGAGATGCTGTTGTTGGTATTTTGTAGTGGAATTATGCTGGTCTAGGATCCTGTAAGAGTTGTATTATGGGATGCTGGGATGGTCTATTATAGGTATCAAGTTGTGGTGGGTTGATATATTCTTTTGGGATTTATAGACTGCTTATACGGCTACTTTCATACTGGGATTCAGCTTTACCTGGAATACTGGACGCCCTCTATATCTCGTCTCGAATGAATCAAAGAAATTGTCACCCATAGGCATAGACAGATCCACTCGGTGGATCAACACCAGCGGCAGATCTGCGATCGCAGCTGAAACCATACCCGCAGCCAATCGACACTATTAACAAATAGTGGAAAGACATGCGCATTCTTGACTCGTCTCACCTCCACCCCAGCCAATCACACACAATCCTACACCCTGCAAGAAACACAAACAATACCCACATCACAGCCCAAGACAGCGAAAATTCAAGCTCCCCTCCTGGAGGAATTCCTCACACGATGGGAGAGAGAGAAATAGAAAGAGAGCACCATCACCCTTCCTCCCCTCCACGCCCCTCCTAGACAGTCGCAATGGCCACCCAGACAGCAGGAGTGCCACCGCCCTGGGCCCTCCCCGCCCTCCAATGGACCCTCGTGCAGCTCGTGACAGGGCTGACGATCGCCCTGGCACCCGCTCACTCACCCGTGCGAATCGCAGCCGCAGCCGCGGTCGTCGCCCTCGCTGCTTCCGTCCAGCAGCAGGCGATCCAAGCCTTCGTGGGGATCCGCACCGGGGGCCCCATCGTCGCCATGTGCTGGGTGAATGTACTCAACGCGTTCGATCTGCTACTGCTGAGTCGCGCGTCGTACGACGCGCAGGTCGCGTGGGAGGCGAAACGACGCCCTGTGGAGAAGAAGCACAAGACAACCTTGTTCCGTCGTGTCGTCTGGGGCGTTAACACCGCGTTTAATTATCGCCGGATTGATACCCCCTGGCAGATTGACCAGTTGCCGGCTTTTGACGCCGCTGATCCGGCCTATGTGCCGACTCGGCTGCGCTATGTGGGTTGGACTGCTGTGAAGGTGGTTTTTGCGCTGGTCGCTGTGCAGATGTTTACCGTTGAGGCGGATGAGTTGTATGTTGCCGATGCTGTGTCGGTGTTGCCGACGGGCGTTGGGTCGGTACTCTTGCCGGGGTGGGGTGACGGGCTGGCGAGGCGCGTGCTGGTGCAGAGTTTGTTCACCGTGTCGTTTGGGGTTATTTGCAGAGCGGCGATTCTGGCGGGGTATTCTTCTTATGCGATGTTGGTCGTTGCGCTGGGGCTCTATGAGCCGGTCGAGTGGCCGCCGATTGGGGGTCCGTTGACGGAGGCGTGGACGCTGCGACGGCTGTGGTCGTATGTTTTCTTTCTTTTCTACACTCGTTTGTCCTCGAGATGTGAACATATGCTAATATGCTCGTGTAGGAAAACATGGCACCAGATATTCCGCCAGACAGTGGTCTCAAACGGCAACTTCATTGCGTCACTTCTCGGCGTGCCGTCTTCGTCTACATGGGTGTGTTATATCCGGCTTGTTTTCGCGTTCGCCGTCTCCGGAATCGTTCACCTCGGTATGGATCTCGCGTTCGGCGTACCGCTTGCACAGAGCGGTGCGATGGTATTCTTCATGTTGCAGGCTGTGGGAATCATCGTGGAGAATCTGTTCCAGTATGTCTGTTCTGACACGATCAGCAAAATGAGTCCCCGTTGGCGACGAGCTCTCGGGTACACGTGGGTGATAGTGTTCCTCCTGTGGACGACGCCGGTTTGGTTGAATCCGTTGGTACATCAGTTGCATCGTGATGGGGTGCGGGCGTTTTCTCCGTTCTTGTGTTTTGGTGTTAGGCCATTGTAATGTTCCTTTTAGATTTGCATATCGCGTTAGACGACCTTTTTCTTTCTTTTCGAAGGAAGGATACGCCATCATATTACCCAAGTCCGGTGAACCATATCTGTTGTGCCATGTGGAGAACTCAAATGCAGCTGCTCAGCGCCGGTAAAGCAGATAGGATGCGGGGAAGATGAGATACAACTTACATCATTCAGAGACAAGGATGCTTCTTTTAGGCCCTTGGCGAGCTCAAGTGGCTTTAGTTTATTGGCATGTCACCGTAAATTGGCGTAGATTATTGGGTCGCTGCAGGATATGAATGGGATCGTGCGTAGAATAGTATAACGGACTCACGGGACCTATAATGCATCTTGTGCGTATAATATATCGAACTCGCATAAACCTGGTGTCTAACGATCAGGCCAATACTGGATAGACCGAAACGAAATCATGATATATGCCACCGATAGTCAAGCATGGCGTCGATTAACAAGACAATCAAAAACAAAGAGTCCAACAATCAACTCCAAATTCAACCCCCAGCCCCGTCCGCCAGTAACGTCAAAATAGCCACCAAGACCATCCGTTTCTGCTCCTCGCCAATAACCATGCACAACGCCGTCGTCAAAATCAATTCGTACACGCGTTCAAGATGGCCCGCCCTTTGCCTCTCGCGCAGCCCACTCGACTCCGATAACGACCGCCCGCGGTCGAAAATCCGGCTAACGACCTCATCGAAAATCACCAGCGAGCCACGCTTCTCGCTGCCCCAGCTGCTCGAGTACTGCGCGAGCAGGACCTCGCTATCGCAGTCGCCCACAAACAGCGGCGGCAGACGCGCGACCAGCTTGAGGTGGTGAAACGGCATGAACCACCTGCGCATCGACTGGCCGCGTCGGAGGTCGCGCGTCCCCTTCCAGACGAGGTCGACCCCGTCGTGCGTGAGCTGGTACCAGCGGGTGCGGCTCGAGACGGGTGACACCCAGTTGAGGGAGGATGCGTAGGCGGCGCGCACGGGTCCGCGCGTCTCGCCTTCATCTTCGGTGCATGACGTCGAGGAGCCCTTGTCGCTGGATTGCTGGAGGACCGGCTTGTCTTGTTTCCGGGCGGCGTTGACTTCGCGGTGGTAGGCCTTGCCGGACTCTCCCCACAGCCGCCAGCGTCGCACCCTGTAGCCCTTCAGCGCGGTGTCGTCGTTCTTGCGGCTGTTGTTGGCGTTGCTGCGCGACTCCCATGCGACGACCCCGCGCGGATCCAGCGCCTGTGCGAGCTCTTCCTCGCCGAATTGCAGGTTCCAGCGTCCCCAGAGGGGAGAGTCGTTGATGATGCAGATGGGTGCCCCTGTCTTGGCGCCGCCGTGTCGCAGGGTGCGGGGGGCGTTGTGGAAGCTGAGGTACGGTCGGTGCATGTAGAAGCTCCCTTGGGGATGGGCGGTGGTGTCCACTGCATCCTTGGGATTTCCTTTACGGGCTTTCCGTGTGTCTTTTGACTGCTTCTCTGGTGAGATCAGGATGTGCTCGGAACCATCGCGGTAGAGGTGGTAGGTGGTGAGGTGATGCTGGGAATCAAGGAGCTCTTGGAAACCCGGCATGGTGCCGCATGCATTCTAGTAGATTGTCTAGGAGGTTTTCTGTCGTACTTTTTGTTATGAAAAATTCCCCGCATGGAAAGGGAAAAAATAGAAAAAGGAAAAAGGAAAAAGCAGCCGGCACGATGCGGAGTGAGCGAGTCTTTAAGTGTTGTTGCGATCATCAACCCATGCAGTGGTAAGGGGCAGATCAGCGCCCAGATCATCGGTCGGGGCCCCAGCCTAGGTAGGATATTTGAGCTAGTCAATTATGTAGGGACTTCCTTGGTCGATGGATGATTCAATCAACGCGAGGCTGAGCAAAACGGAGGTGTCAATCAATCAATCCACTTCGGCTAGTAGATTGATGGTCCCGACGATGGTTTCGAGTGGTTAAGGCTGTTAGTTGGTTGACCCTGTACCTCGTGTTGTCATTTCCCGCAGAACCTGGCCAATCTGGTCTCATCCAGCAGGGATCAGCTGGCTCGAATAGGGACAGAAAGACCAAATCTGACAAGAACTAAGGAGTATCAAAGTCTTACTGTTGGACACGAGATGGACACGAGACATAGCCAGGTGTAAGTAGCGCAGCCTCGTAACCTTACGTATACTCATCGCCACAGGAGCTTCATCGTGTGATCAGATGCAATATATCTGTGGCAGGTTGAATACGAACGGATTTCAGAGAGATACACCCGATAACTCAGAAACAAATTGCATTCCACATCCAGTAATTGAGAATCCATAGTGATTGGCACTGTTCCGCCGTTTCTATACACGAAGTACGTTTGTGACGTGTGCACGATAGAGTCGGGAAAATTAAGCATTAGTCTATGTCGCAGCGTAATTTTATACTAAAATTCCGAAAAGCTGATCCCACTTTTTATGCCGTGCGTGTCGTATTGTCATGATTCATCATGGGCGTTGATATCCACCGCAATCACAAGAGACAGGATAAAGGTTACTAGAATTACCTGTGCTCTGTCAGAGACTGTTCTCCTTCGCTCTCTCCGATGGCTCATCACGACGGCGATTGAAAACTTACAGCAGCAAACAATCCCGCAATGCAATTCAGCTCCCATCCACCTGCATATATCTTCCCCAACGCCATGGCGTGTTGCTGCTTGAAGAAACGATAGGCGCCGATTGTAGCCACCACAATAGCGACTGCGTGGCAGCTCACCGACAGAGGAATTCCCACCTCATAATATCCGAGCCGGTCGTCGCCAGTCGACTGCCGTTGCAGACGAAATAACTGAGCAACGAACACGCCCTGCATTGCCAGGACGACCGATGTTCGGATATAGGCCAGGAACGTGCGTTCCAGAGCTATACGAGATTGGGATAGATTAGCAAGAGACGCGACTCTCCTAGGAGTTAGGTTGTGCGACGTGGAATCCCACACTGGGGGGGCAAGAAAGCCGGCATTCCACATGCACCATTGCCCATCCCTAGCATGGCAGAGGAAAGTCTCACCAAAATGATCACGATTCTTATTCTCCGGCACCGTCATGACGACATTCCGAGTCCATTGTTTCTGCACCCACCCCGCGAGCCCCTTGCGTGGCGGCTGGCTCCGTATCGAGCGTTGATCGACAATCGATCTAGTCCGGCGGGTGACAACCCGAGACTCTGCTGAAGAAAGCGACCAAGGAGAATCATCTTCTTGGGTCTCGATTTCGTGGAGTTCGTAGGCGTCGCCGTGGTTCCCCCATGGGTCTGGGTCGTGGGAGGTCCGGCTGCTGGCGACTGCGACGAGGACGGATTGCGGTCTGGAGACGGCGGTGGACTCCGAGCGAGAGTGGTCTTCAAGGTGATCGGGCCGGTCGTTCATGGTCGGAAGAATGGGTGGCAATTGTCAAGCATGATGGAATCTGGCTTGATTTGGGGTGCGTCGTAGGGTTCGATTCCAGCTATTCCGAGTTTTCCTGCCTTTTTCTTGTTTTTTCACTCTCGGAGAAACTCAAGGACGAGCGAGGAGATCAGTCATTTGCTGGATGCGACGTCGGGGATTCCCGCGGCCAACTGAGGAATTCCTGCATTTCGATTGGTCTGTGGTCTTTATTTAGCCGTGGTCCGATCGGCCTCCAGAGCCACGCAGGTTCGCCGTTCTCTGGAGGGGTCGGGGTACTGGGGTAGCTGCATCTGGGACATCACCACATCATGGAAGGGAAGATGAAGCATCTCAGATTGATGTCAGCGCCAATATTGTACACCCTTATACTTAATTTAATCCCCACAGGCTAATGCTGGCACAGCACAAAAGATCGCTGCTATGCTCATAAGGCAGCCAATCAGAGGGCTCCGTCCGATGGCGTCATCGCCAACCAATACCGGCGCTGCCCATGTATCCATCAGTGATTTACTTTGTGCACAGCTTTATCCAAGTATACCATCATATATTGATTTATGCAATTTTATGACAGTCGGTACGTGGTTACAGTCCATTCTTCTGTCCTTTCTATGTACAAAAGCCTGTCTCAACTCAGTCGCTTCAGTGCCGCCTGTGCTCTCTGCTGAACTAGAATAGCTAGTGGGACATCCTCTTCGTCGTAGAACTCGGCATCCTCGTCGACGCCGAAATCACGAAGCCGCTCTCCTTCCGAATTCCTCCATGCTTGTTCGCCGTCATCCGACTGATCACTCTCGGCAGAACTGGACCCTCCCGCGTTCTCGGCTTCATCGGGCCTCTGATCGATCCTGCGATGGAATCGCCGACGCCGCTGGATAGCCAGATCATTCCCGGGTTTTGATGGGTCACTGGAGGGGGTCTGGTTACTCTCGTATCCAGAGGCCTCTGCTTCTGGAGATAGGCTGCCCCTCACTCGCGGTGCTGGTATGGGAATGCGATCGGGGTCTGGTGGTGGCCATGAGAGGTTTGAATCTACTAGCGTCAGCTCGACCTTTGGTAAAACCAGTAGTACACTAACTTTCGAACCCATTGGTTTCATATTCTAAACCCGTCGAACGGTCAGACGTTCTTGACAAAGGCCAGAACCAGCCGAGGACCTGAGCAGGAGATGTTAATCAAGATATTGGATTTACGTGGTACACTCACATTTGAACTCCCACCCATTCCGGCCTTGATGTTCTCCCATATTCCAATATCATAGGGGAACTCTTGCTTCCGGATACGGACTTGAGTCCCATGGGGACTGGTCAGGTATCCATGGAAGTGTTTAGCCCGCCGCAACAGGGTTTCGTGTCTTTCGATTTCCCATGTCTCAATGACGGTGGTGTTGAATACAAGGCTCCAGGCTGTTCGGGCGAGCAAAATAGCGAGCACGAATATGGTCAGGCTGTTCACTACAAACAGAATAAACAGATGGCCTATCTGGATAACGCTAGGCCCCATGTACTAAACCAGATCAGCAAAAACGCGACATGCCCACTTGATAATTGCTTACGCTCGGGTGGTTTCTAGAAGCCCAAATGATGGCACCTCTATCCCACAAGCAAGTCTCAAGATAGCTCATGCCCGTCACCGCATAAAAGAGAAACCGGATGAAATGCGGAAATGTGAAGTGCGATACACAATTCGAAGTCCATGGACAATGATGGTCCATCTTTGGAATGCATCTAGATCCGACATCAGCATATATGACTGGTCACAAGCCGGGCTACGGTCATGTCCACCTCTGACACGTTTTACAGTGGTGCGCTCGGGGTGGCTTGAAAGCTTCACATCTACGACACCACCGTGATCGCCCACTTGCACGGTCGGATTCCAGTTGTTTACTGTCTCGAGGCCGCCAGCCCTTGGGAATACGCCCCGGATCCACGGAACAGGCCCGGTAGTAGCATATCCATATGCAGAGCGCGAATGAGTTGACCCACAGTAGCTCGCGGTCTGTGATCGGCGCGGGTTCGAAGTTAAGGAGGAGATATTGTGAGGTGTATGCGAGGAAACTGATAAGAAGGCACACACTCGGTATCGCCAACTGCGATATCGAGAAGGCCGAACAGAGCATTTTGGGTGATCTTGGAACAAGTGACCATGGAGGTGTCAGGAACGAACTTAGTCGTTGATTTGTCGAGAAGGAACGTCTTCGTTCTTGGCGGTGGTCAGATGACTCAGCTCACGTGGTTGACCACCGATATCCCTAATCAATATGCGTGGAAATACTTCTTTTCGACTCAGTGCATCTCATGTCACCTCTCGCTCGCTGTGTATACACCCTGCATCCCTCGTACCACTCATTTTCTTATAGTATACTTATTTATATCTACTCTCCTTGTCCTAATACTTAGCCCCCCATTAGAGTCAATCTATAACCATGGTTCGCGGCCTGCAGGGTCACCATTGATAATGCCGATCACGGCCCTCCCCCCAACCACCATTCGAGCAATTGGTGCAACATCAGTCATCTCTGACCCATGCTCGGTTGTCAAAGAGCTTGTAGACAATGCATTGGATGCCTCGGCTACATCGATATTTGTTGACATCTCTCCAAATACCGTTGACCTCATTCAGGTGAAAGACAACGGTCATGGCATACCTTCCAGTGACCATCCTGTGGTCTGTAAGCGTGCCTATACGAGCAAGATCACAACAGTCGAGGATCTGAGAGAGGTTGGGGCCAAACATCTCGGCTTTAGGGGCGAGGCGTTAGCCAGCATGGCTGAAGTTTCCGGTGGAGTGACCGTTAGTACTAGGGTGGATTCAGATTTGGTGGGATCCTGCATCAAATATGGGAGAGACGGTGTACCCATTAGGTGATTATTCTCAGATTTATTGGGTGGGCGAGGTCTAACGATACTGCATGTAGCACTCAACGCGCATCTCATCCAGTTGGGACGTCTGTTCGGGTCGTCGACCTTTTCAAACACATACCCGTTCGAAGACAAACCACTCTCAGAAGCACGGTCAAAACTCTAGGGAAAATCAAGAAATTGATACAAGCCTATGCCGTCGCTCAACCTTCGAAGAGGCTGTGTTTCAGGGTATTGAAGGCAAAAAATGAAAAGAATAATTTCACCTATGCCCCAGGACCAGATCCAACACTCATGGATACAGCGATCAAAGTCGTTGGCATGGAAACTGCTTCCGGTTGCATAGTCAAGAAGTGGCCCCTGGACGATGTCGCAGTTCAAGGTGCACCCTCAGAACAGGGTTCTAATTTCGTGTTGACTGCGCTTCTTCTCAACCCTGAAAATGGTAATGTTAAATGTCCTATCTGATATCACTCGTCTAACAATGCCAGATATCGCAAAACCCAACAACGCGGGCCAATATATCAGCGTCGATGGTAGACCATTGTCTTCGGCCAGAGGGCTTGGCCGCGACATCACAAAAATCTACAAATCATATCTCCGGTCAGCTTGTTCTCGCAAAGGTCTCGTCCCGACGCTCACAGACCCGATTCTTTGCTTGCACGTCAAAAGCTTGGATGAGCGATACGACGTCAACATTGAGCCAGCTAAAGATGATATACTGTTTGAAGATAGAGAGCACTTTTTGTCCGTACTAAAAGACTTTATGGCAGATGTATATGGAGACAATTTGGAAACGGAGCAGAAAAAGCCAAGCTCACCCAAGGGCAAAGGACCTACGCGAGAAGGCGGCTTTGACCTGCTACTCGCCGAGAAAAGTCCTCAACCTGTCCAACAACCTAGGAGTGCTGACAGCTTCCAATCATCGAGACATATCCACGCTCGCTCGTCTACTAATCCATCATCTGTTGCCAATACGGCCAGCAGTGTAGGCCAACATTCCGAGCAAAGTGCAACCCATGTGGCCATTGAGAGACCAAGTCCATCCTCGAGGAATTCGCAGTTTATCAATCCCTGGTCAATCACCAAACTGGCTATGCCAGTTCGTGAGAATGGGGCCAGTGGAACTGAAAGTGCGGTAGTGACTTTATCTTCTAACCATGGACCCCCCGACGGATCTCTTAGGACGCAGAGAAGCTCGCAAAGGAAACAGAATGACTTTTCTCGAAAATCGTTCCTTCCAAGTCCATCTTCGACCGACACGTCTCTTTCAAATTCCTCTCCAAACCCACGAATATCATCATCACGGGTTCAGCAGTCGCGCCTAACAGGATCGCCGCAAGCACAATCCTTACGGGCCTCCAGAGAACTTGATCGAGAACGGTACGGGAACGGTGCTCTGGATACCCTGTTTTTAAGAACAACACAGCCCTCGCTTTCGCAGACCACCTCGGAAGAAAACCTAGATGAGGCCCCGACGAATCCATCCTTGAGCCAACTAGCACATGGTCGGTTTGGATCCGGAGATGCGTCATTATCTGAATCGTCAGTATCTGCGGGCGCAGCACGAGATGCTCAATGTATTCCTAGTGCAAGATCGCACGTTTCCCCAGCACCGGAGGCAGAGCCTCCCCGCCCTACTCTGCTTGGTTCATCTGCACCACCAGCTCGAAACGCCAGTTCCAAACGACGAGAACTTCCGGTCCTTGAAAAGTGGTCGGCTAGACTGCATGAGTCTTCTGAAACAAACCAAAACTCTGAACTGGAAGACGCACTTGATTTTGAGCATCGAAAAAGAGAAGCTATTAGACAACAACGCGAGCGGGTCAAGGATCGTGTGGACCCATCCCCGCCTTCCAGCTCGCCGCATCTCAGCCGATATCTAGCTGCACGAGCAGCCCTCCATTCAGAACCCAACACCGAGGCTCAGAGTCGACCTACATCCAAAACCGTCCTCAATCCACATGACCCAAGGGCATATCTCATGCGACATCAAAGTATCTCTCAGCAAAATAACCCATCTAGAAACGAAAAGCTTAGACGGAAGACCACACACAAGCTACCTCTGGAAAGGATCCCAAATGGATGGGACTTGCATGATGTTAGCTTGATTTTACCTACTGATCTCTCGCTTATATCCACAAAATCGAACAAAGCACTTGCTTCTGACGTATACATCAGCAATGGTTACGATTGTCAAGCCTTTGCCGACGATTTTCAACCTGACTTGATTGAACTCTGGTCCCGCCGATTGTCAGCTTTGATCAAAACACAATATCGGACTGAAAACGAGTCTGATACTTCTGACCTGACATTTGATTTCTCTGCCTTGAATGGACGCATGAATGACGACGATTAATGCTTATATAATTAGACATGTTTTATGTACCTTTGTTCATACTAGACATGAACCACCGCTGTCCTCCGCTGCTTCGTCTATTTGCGTTTCTGCAATCGGAAGCAGTCTATTGTTACTTTATCACTTACCCAAGACTTCACAACGCACTGATATAATATATTACGATTCCAACATCCATATATTGCAGACATCTGCAAGAATCAGACCGTTCCCTGTACTAAATGGAAACGGACAGATTTCTGCAAGCACCAACAGCTATAATGTCATTGGGAAAAGGCAAAAAAGTGGGCAGTCAACCTTGCTGGACTATCTTGGTAAGCGAGATCCGTATTATGGCAATGTCAGCATGAGCAAAATACAGTTATTAATGCCGCACCATTCGGCATTGTGGTATTTCGCACATCGATAAGACATGCATATTCAGCACCAGCACATACCCATGCAAGACCACTATGGGATATGCGGTGTGGATCAGCATGTCCGGCATGTTTACGAAGTGTCCAGTAGGGAGATTCTGAGTTAGCCCAGCAGTTTCTCAAGGTCTCATTTACCATGAGAAGACTTGTTCTGTTCCGACTTGCGTTACCCCGTGACAAAGACAAATCCATAGGAATAGAATGAAACTTGAGAAGAATGTGATATGTCATATAGTGCGGGGAATAGCCCTCCACCATGAGCGATCGCATATGACCCAATATTCAAGCGGTGGAAGACTGAATCTTGCTAATATACTGTGTAATTGATCTTTCTTATTATTATCGCGGCTTGGATATCTGGTTGGTTGAGCATGATATGCACCATGATGGATAGTAACATTGAGCAATGATCAACACGCCGTGTTCAGAGACGGACCCTACTATTGAGTGCCTGTCAGTCCAAAGGTTCCCTGACAACCTAACAACATTGAGCCATTTCGAGACCATGACCCATCAGCGCCGGTTGTGCAGACCAATCCCTTGCATATATATGATGACAACATCAACGCTCCTTCGAACAATCAGCCATCTAGGGAGAATTTGATGAGGGATCAGCCTTAGCCATCAGCCAATACTACCGCTATGACAAACCATCTCCTTCGATACAAAGGAAAATACCCACAGGGGTCCTAGCTCTTACATATCACGCAGATCCGCCGCACCCCGCCCTATTATTCTTCTGCCCCTCAGCAGACCTGCGAAGATCAGAATCTACCAAGATGACCATCCAACAAGAGCAACCCTGGCAAGAAACAGCCCGCAAGGTCCAAGCAGACCGTGACCGCTCAATCGCCCAAGTCAAGCCCCCAATCCCTCTACTACCCAGCCAGCTGCCAAGCAGGGTAATCGACATCCCCAGACAGCACCTGTCGTCAGAAGAGCTAGCTATCACAGAGAGCTCCGCCAAAGACCTAGTATCCGCTCTATCTACCGGAAATTTGACAGCAACCGCCACCGTAAAAGCCTTCCTTCGTCGTGCGGCCCTTGCGCAGAAGCTGGTGAGCTCCCGTCTCGCAGATAAGTTATTTCCTGTCTTGTTCTCGTCAGCTGAGTCGAATATAGACAAACTGCATATATGAACTACTTCCAGAGCGCGCCCTCGCCCGAGCAAAGGAGCTAGATGACTATTTCAGCCAACATGGGAAACCGTCGGGACCGCTCCACGGCTTGCCTGTCAGCACCAAAGAGAATGTGAATATTGCGGGACGAGACCACACCATGGGATTCGTGGGCTGGGTGGGACGAAAGAGTCCAGATGATGCTGTACCTGTGAAGATCTTTCAGCAGGCGGGCGCGGTAATGTATGCGAGGACGACGGTGCCGCAGGGACTAGTATGTGCTTTCATATTCCATTTTGGTGCTTGTCAGTTCAGATAACTGATCTTGTGCTGCTACAGATGGCAATTGAGACATGCAGTAACCTCACCGGGGACACGATCAATCCGCACAATACGGCTCTCTCATCGGGAGGTTCCTCGGGGGGAGAATCGGCGCTGCAGGCTCTTCACGGTAGTCCGCTGGGAATTGCTGGCGACATTGGTATTTTCCATTTGCCTTGTTAACATCGCATTGTCTAACAAAATCAGGCGGTAGCGTTCGTGTCCCTGCAACAAACTGTGGACTCTACGGCCTCAAGCCAACCACCGGCCGGCTCCCGCTGGTCGGGCCACCAGCTGATGCCACCGGTTGTGAAACCATTACAGCAACTGTCGGGCCCATTTCTCCTACTCTGGGAGGAGTTGAGCTATTCATGAAAACCATGCTGGGATCACAGCCGTGGCTCCAGGATCCGTCGTTGCACTCGATACCGTGGCGGGATCACGAGTCCCATGTCCATCTCAATGAGAAGAGGTTGACTGTCGGTGTCATGTGGAATGACGGCGTTGTTGAACCGGCACCCCCAGTGACACGGGCTTTAATGGAGGTTGTTGGACGTCTGAGGAGGATACCCGACATTAAGGTCATTGAATGGAAACCGTACCAACAAGCGGAAGCGCTAGAGATTTTGGTACGGTTCACTAATCCCCGAGAACCAAGGCCAGCGCGTGCTCACGCCGCTGATACAGACAAGACTGTACTTCCCAGACGGTGGAGAGGCATTCGCCCGAGATCTAGACCTCTCCGCTGAACCCTACCTACCTCTCACAGCCTACGCAGCACGAGATGCACCGGGAATCGAATTCCTCAGCCCCGAGGCCATCCGGGACTGGGTCGCCAGGCGGGACAAATTCCGCTGCTCCTACCTCCAAGGTTTGCCTGCTTACTTGCCTCTTTGTACCTCTCCCAGGGCCGCTACTAACAGCCTCGCAGAATGGAACACCGTCGCGCCTGAGATGGATGTCATTCTCTGTCCTGCGAGCCCCATGCCTGCTCCGCCGCTCCACTGCTCGCGCTATTGGG
Organism: Aspergillus neotritici; assembly: GCA_023619815.1. Lineage (NCBI taxonomy): Eukaryota > Fungi > Ascomycota > Eurotiomycetes > Eurotiales > Aspergillaceae > Aspergillus > Aspergillus neotritici. The sequence continues at coordinate 40,956 of JALZYL010000016.1, forward strand.
GCTACTCTTCTATCTGGAATCTCCTGGACTACCCTGCGCTGGTCTTTCCGGTCACGAAGGTCGATCCACTGCGGGATGGGAAAGATATGGGTTATACTCCGCGGAATGATATGGATCGGTGGTACCATGAGCGGTATGATGCTTACAGGCAGAGAGACGCGCCTGTTGGCTTGCAGCTTGTTGCGGGGAGACTGGAGGATGAGAAGCTGGTACAGGCGTTTAAGGAGATCCAGGACAAGATCGGGTTGCCATTTGTTGATTGCTTGGTGTAGTAGGTCCCATTCTTAGTTTGATGCTTATTAAAGGTTGATCACGCACCTTATCCCAATAGAGACGGTAGATCAATGAACATGATGATGTCATGACATGCTCCGCCCAAGGGACCCTACACTCCCCAATCGGGAAAATACCACCGTGACATGGAGCCAACCGCCTTACATAACAGTGACATCAACCTTTCCCAGCACCAGGATTCTCTCTCAAACTACAAAGCACCTGGTCTTTTCCAAACCCTACTGAATCTTTCCAGTACCATGTGAGAGAGAAGGGCAAAGGCACCCCAACCAACATGGAGATATACAGCGCCAGCCCAACGCCGCTCGGCGAACTAAGCCACTCCCTCCACGAATACTCCCAACATGGAGGCAAAGACACCCTAGCAACACCCTCATCCAGACCCGGCGTGCCCAGCACGACCCGATCCAGCACGGCCAGCAAAAACCTCAGCGACATCGGGCTCGTGAAATCCACCATCCTCCCCTCCTTCACACTCAACACCACAATCAGCATCGCAACCTACGTCGCAGCCCGCACCGCCAACAGAGCCGACCTCAAAGACTGCGCCTGGCCCGCCACGCAAGTCCTCAACGCCTGGTGGGCCGCCCTCGGCCAACCCGTCTTCTCCCACCGCCACGACCTCACGCGCGCCTCCCCCACGCTGTGCACCACCTGGCGCGCCCTTCCCTGGTCGCAGAAGGTTCTCCTCGGCTGCGTCACAGCCTGGGGCTCGCGTCTGCTGTACCACATCGCGGCGCGGTCCATCGACCGCGGTAAGGACGACGCCCGCTACGAGGAGATGAAGAAGCAGGACCCCGGGTTTTGGGACTCCGCGCTCTGGAAGGTCTTCTTGCCTGAGGCGGCTGCGCTGACCGTCATCTCGCTGCCGTTTACGGTGCCGTTCCGGATGCCGGGCCAGGGCGTGCTGGATCTGGGCCGCTGCTGTGGTGGGGTGGATGTTGCGGCTGTGGCGAGGACGCTTGGTGTCGCTGTTTTTGGAGTGGGGTTTGCGTTGGAGACGTTGGCGGATTTGCAGTTGGGGTTGTATAAGCATAAGAGGGGGGATTTGTGTCGCGAGGGGGTGTGGAGTGTTGTGAGGCATCCGAAGTAGGTTTCCATCCCTCCTTTTTTCTTTCTTTCTTTCTTTCTTTCTTTCCTTCCTTCTTTTTTTCTTTCTTTCCTTCTTTCTTTTTTTTTTTTTCCCCCGTCTTATCTCTTTCTATTCTCTGGTTTCGTGTGGGATGTACTGACATGTGTAGTTACCTGGGCGATGCGCTCGTGCACGCTTCATTCGCACTGCTTAATATCGCCAACGGTCTCAACCCCGTGGTGCTGCTCGGCCCCGTGGCCAACTACCTGTTCCTCCGCCTGGTTGGCGGCGACAAGGAGAACGAGACCGGACAGGAGGAGCGATACACCAAGTATGACAAGGAGAAGTACGAGCAGCTGCAGGCGTGGCGGCAGGAGAAGAACCGGTTCTGGCCGGCGCTGAGCGAGATCTCGAATCCGTGGTCGTGGGTCGTGCTCGGCTGCGGAGTGGCCGGTGTTGTCATCGAGGAGAGCGTCCGGGGATGGGTCATGTCTTGATCGCCAGAATGTATTGTTCCAACAAGCACGTCCGTGGTATGTATGTACTCAAAAGTAACCAAAATCTCTAGTCATAATAGTCATAATAAGGGGCGTTCTATATATATATGTGTGTGTGTATGTGTGTCATGTGTGTCATGTCAGCAATCAATATGCCTTTCCTCTCTTATACTCATTCACCAGCTCCTCGCCCCTCTCCATCCGCCCCAAATTCTCCTTTAGCACGTCCAACGACCGCGGGAAGTACTCCTTCCCCAGGGAGCTCACATGCGGACTGATCTGGCAATTGGGCGCCTCCCACAGCGGATGATCAGCAGGCAGGGGTTCCGGATCCGCCACGTCGAGGGCCGCCCCGCCCAACACGCCCGTCGTCAGGGCCGCAATCAACGCATCCTGATCGAGGACTTTCCCGCGGGCAATATTCGTGACGAACGGCCTGGGCCGCTGCGGCGGCACCGCATCGGACAAGATGCGGAACTCCTCCTCGCCGAGCAAATGCGTCGTCTGCGGCGTCAACGGCAGCGCCACGACGAGGTGGTCCAGCCCCAGGGCCAGGAACGCGCGGACCGCCTCCCTGTCCGTCCCGTGGTGCCACGACAGCGGGATCGACCCGTCGGCATCGCCCGTCCCGGGCACGATGTACCCCGTGTCGCGTCTGGAGTCGGGCGTGGGGCGCGGCGAGGCCGTGAAGGCGTGCACGCGCATACCGAGTGCGGAGGCGACGCGTCCGATCTGGCGCCCGATGCTGCCGTACCCGAGGATGCCGACGGATTTGCCGACTTGGTCGTGCATGCCGTGCATGTAGGCGGTGTTGCTGGCCCAGTGGTGCTTCTTTTGGTTCTCGTAGGTGGGGATGAATTTGCGGGAGGAGACGAGCCAGTTCATGAGGGTCCATTCGGCGATTGGGGGGCCGTGGATGCCGGAGCTGGTGGTGGCGCGGTTGCGGGGGTCTTGGAGGGTGGGGTGGTGGATGAGGTGGTCGATGCCGGCGGAGAAGAAGTGGATTAGTTTGAGGCTTTGGTTGGGTGTTCGTTAGTGTTGCTGGTAGTTTGGCTTTTGGGAGGGATATGGTAGAGGCGTACTTGTGTGCGTCTTCGGGGCGCGGGAGGTTCGTGAAGGTGACGAGGATGGTTGCCTGTTGGACAACGCCTGGTTCTCTCTCAGTTGCTGTTGTTGCTGGTCGTGGGATCGCGAGGCAATGGCTTACCACTTGGGATGTCTGCCCCTCGAGGTAATATGGCCGTCGTGAGATCGGCATTGGGGAATTTGGTCTTGATGTCCTCTTCCATGCCCGGCGGGAGGGGCTCGAAGAAGGCGATGAGGAGGTGTTCTCTCGGCAGCGCTGCGTCGCCCATGGTGTGTAATAATGCAATGGATATTCGGGGGATTGACCTGTCTTTCTATGGCGTGTGTTGCAGAGGTTGACGGATCTCGAGCGTGGGGCTGTTCCTGTTCTTATCAGTGTTTTTTGTCTCCACATTATTAAGCCGAGGCTAGTGTCTCAGTATCTTTGTCCACGATCTCATCGCGCAATCGGCCATCAAATTAGCACCAGAATTGGTCATTGTTGATTCTGACCGAATTGGATAGACTCATTGGATAGACTCATCTGGTATAGATCTGTGTAGAGGAAGCTGACAGGGGTGATGTAATACTGCATCAACCCAATCGGATCAGATGTGCCTGGTGACAGCAGTCAGCACTGATAATAGAATTCTTCCTAGAAACTGTACAAATATCCAGCAAAATCAATATAAAACAAGTATCTAAATACCTATATACATCCATGGACAGTATACTCAACACCCATCCGGCCTCCAAACAAAATACCTCTGCTCATACCCCCCATCAAGCACCCTCATCGCCTTCTCCTCAAACCCCGCCCGCTCATACACCCTCTGTCCATCCGGCGAACTGCTCAAAAAAACAGGCGCCTTCTCCTCCTCGGCCCTCTCCATTCCCCACCGCAGTAGCTGCCGCGCTATCCCTCGTCCGCGGTACTCAGGCCGCGTAGCCAGCATTTTCAAATCTACCCGCAATCAGTATCAAGACAAGAACCACAAACCGGGAGAAAGAAAAAGAAAAAGAAAGAGGAAAGGGCAAAACAAACAGTAAAACCCCCCTTCCCCACCCATAACAACATCCATCATCTCATCCATCGCGCCGAAAAACCGCCCGCACAGCGCCGCGTCACACTCCGCCGGGAACGGCGGCATCTCGTCGTCCCCTGCGTGCGCGCACCCCGGCAGCGCCCACACGGCGTATCCGGCGATCTCGCCGGTGGTGTCGTCGACGGCTTTGAAGACCCGTGTGGCGGTTGTGCGGGCAATGTCGGCTGTGAAGACGCGGATCCACCAGTTGTGGACGGCGGGGGTGGGTGGGAACATGGCGAGGTCGAGGTGGGTGGTGAAGCTGGTTTTGAAGATGGTGGCTAGGGCGGGGGCGTCGGGTTCGGTTGCGGGGTGGATGTGGATTTGTGTCATTTTGGCCCTTCTATAGTTGGGTTGTGTATATATGGTGGTTTATTTTGGGTTGGTGGGTTGATTGTCGGCGGTTGCGCGTTGTGTTGGAGGGTTGGTGCAGTGGGTTGGAGGTCGATAGGTCCGGAGGAGTGGGATGTTCGATGGATGGGCGCTTGATCTGGATCAATCGAATAAGAAGAAAAAGAGATTGTGGTTCCTGGAGAATGGTGTAGAGAGGATGAAGATGATTGCGTTCGACCGATAAAGTGAACGAGTGGGGCTGGAGAATTCGGACAGGAATCGGACGATCCTACTACTAGGGATAGTCACCTACCACTAGGTATGTCCATTGCCAATTGTTCTCGCCAGAAGTAGACCTTCTGTACAGACTATCAAGGGATTTCTGATGCATAAAGTATAAACTCATAAATTGACTATCCTATCCTGTCGATCCGTCTCTTGCTTTATCCACCTTACATCCGACATTCTATATATATATATATCGGTGATTGTACCAGTCCGAAGGAGATTCGTAAGGAAGGAGGTCTTTCCGCACCGATGGAGGTATGTCTTTCAGGACGTTCAGATATTCCATCTTCCATGTCGAGAGCTTCTCTTGTATCGCATCATGCCATTCCTGAGGCGAAGGTTCAGCAGCCAGTGCATTCAGTGTGAACGCGAGCACTTGACCAACAGCTGTGCGATGCAGACGACATTCTTCGTCTGGTAAGACATCCTTATTGGGAACACAAAGATGATAATATACCCGCGTTGGGTCGTCCGGAATATGAAGAAAAATGAAGGCCTCTCCAGTGCAAATATAGCCGTTTTTAACCTCGCTATCAATCATATAATTATGTTATGACCGCGGGTACCAGACAGGTAGCATGGAACTCGAATGTATCCCCGTCTTTGTCGATGACATCCCGGGCAGGCTCTATCTTGCGAATTCCCGCGGCCATCTCAGCAAGAGTCAACTTATGAGGTGCCTTGAATTCCACTGCGTAGACAGGGATGCGTCGCTCGTCGGCCACGACATGCACGCAAAATTGATCGGCACAACGGCTTCGTCTTCTGCCAGAACGAGTTCCTTGTGTATTGTCTTCTGTCCTCTGTCTTCCATGGCTTCTCGCCTGTCGGCGCGATCGTAAGGGAGGGTTACTAACATGAGGGGCTCCCATTGCTTCTTCAAGTGAGGTCTCCGTTGGGGCTTCTAGGTTCGCGATCTTCAAAAGTTACTTTGCCTTTGAGATGAAATTTTAAACGGAGATTTTCATCCTGTGCCAGAGCGTTGATGATACTCTCCACGAAATTGTCGACTGTATCGCGCTGGAAATTGTAAAATAATACCACTAGACCAAAACGTTGACCAACGCTTGGTATAGGGCTTAACCAAGCTGATATGCTCCAACAGAAATTCCGTAAAGAGCCTTCGGAATAGATCGGCTTATTGATGTTTCCGCGGACATATTCCAACTGGTTGTTTAATACAAATATGTGCTGTGAGGTGAAAATTGGCTCGCTGTTGAACTTCTCCCAGATCTTCTCTTGAAGCCCAGGAAAACCATCCCAAGGGAGAATCATCCCAAGGGAGAATCAGCTTAGGAAACAGCCTATTAACAGGATTTGTTGTATCACCCTGCGTCGTCAATGTCGCCTTTGATTCAACCTGGATTGCTTGCGAAAGCAGATTATGACAGCCTTCTAATAATCCAAAAAGCGCATGTGGTTCAAGTTGTCACTCAGTTTCTTCTCGTTGTCAGTCTGCTTTATCTCGACGTCAGTCTGCTTCCTCGCGCTGATTCCGTTCTTCTTCTAGCTGATGTTGTAGCCTCGCTATTTCTTGGTCCATCATTCACAAGTCATACTAGTTTGAAGGATCCAACATGTATAGAAAGAAAAATCGGTCTGTGTAGACACAAAGCTGGCAAGGGGGAGGAAGAGTGAGATGCCGCGGGCCATTGCGCTTGTTTATTGTTAATGGAAAGCACCATCACTGACAGGTCAGGTGATGCAGCTCAGAACACACACGTGATTACATCATCACAGGATCTCAGCTAATGGCAAGAAGCCGCTCGGGAACCCTACTTGGCATGATATTCAGTATAGTTACACCAGTAATGCATTAGTCACTAAACAAATGTATGATGGTCTGATCTCTGAAACTATCTGCACATCTTAGCTAGAGTGGCATACCGGGTTCGGTGGCGGGGGGTCAGAATCTGTAGCAGATTTGGTTCCTAGGTGGCTAGGCCTAGAATCCGCAGTGGTTTCGGATCGCTGAATACAAACCAAACTAGAATTAGATTAATTTAACCTCTTTATCTTAGGTATTTTAGTGATATTTCTATATAATATATATAAAAAACATATGAATTATATATATATATATATATATATAGAGTATCTAAGATTTCCCTGTATTGCCTAAGAGGCTAAGACTTTCATGCAGTGCCTGAGGCTGCCTGATTCCTAAGGCTGCGTATAACAACATTATTATTATTAACAGATAGGCAGACCAGATTGGAACACAGCGTTTCCTGGCAACCTCCAACATGTTGCTCTGCCATTAGATACATAATGGAGCGTGATGCCGTGCGGCATACAATATACAGCGGATATCAAACGTCCTGGGAGAAATCTCGAAATTGAGTCACCCCAGTCAATGCTTCTCCTTATCCAGCACCGGGTCCGGCGGAGTCACATGGCTATTGGGCTCCTGTGACTGCTGCTGCTGCTGCTGCGGTCGTTGCTGCGGCGGGAGGAACGACCGTTGCGTGTGTCTGTCCTGTGCCGTCGAGCGATTCTCTCCCCCACTCTTCGTCGCTTCGATCTCGCGCTTGACGCCCTCGTACAGATGCTCGACGAACAATACCTCTTCCTGGACGTCCAAAGTGCACCCATCCATGCAGAGTTCGCGCTCGCGCTGCTCAATATACTCGCGGATGTTGCGCCACTCGTTCTGATAGTGCTTGAGCCGATCGGGCAGCCCGGAGCCTTTGAGGTAGGTCAGTACGCCGGCCATGATCGTGTTGATTGCGCCGAAGGCCGTGACCGCTGAATGCGGGCCCGCGGCTGCTCCTAGCGCCGTCAAGGCGGCTGCCACGACAATCTGAATGCCCAGACACGTGTTGATCAGGATAGAAAAGAAACGGTAGCGCTGGGCGGCGGTCTGTTCGGCGGTTACCACGCGCGTGTAGATGCCCACATTGTGGATCGTGCGTTGGTAGTGGTGCAATGTTGTCAGGGCTGGGACGTTCTCGATGCCCATCAGCGCGCGGAACATCAGCAGCTTGTCCTGCGGTGGGATCAAGGTGCTCTGGTCGGTGCGCGCAATCGTCAGAAGTTTCGGTCGGGAGTCGCCGCCCTCATTGTTCATCTGCAGCATTGGGGGAACTCCAGGGGGCGGCGGGTGGTGTGTGGTCGGCAGGATCGAGTCATGATGGTCCAGGAAGGCGGCCAGGAGCCGCCTCGCCAGGCTGCGGCGGTTTGGGTACTCAGCCATGGCAGCTATGGGAGGAATAAACTGGGGAAAGGGAGGAAGGGAAAGGATGAAAGGAGAGAGCCAGTGGGCAAACCCGGAGGGCTGAGAATTTCAAGGACAGGTTTGAAGTTCAAACCTCTGAGGGCGATCCTCCCTATATGTGCCAGTATCCCGCCAGTCATTTGACCCAAATATGACCACGCAAGACAAGATCTCAGCAGATCCTGATTTTCCGTCTAGGCCTGGTTTTTCCTTTTTCCCGTATCAAAGTCTTCAATGGACCGTGGAGGGCAGGTCAGCTCGCCCAAACTGTCGGGAGATGAAACACCAGAGCCTTCAGCCAGTCATAATGCGCTATTGCTCGAGACATGCCATATCCGGTACCCTCACCCGAGTCTAAAAGGTCAATCTCTGGTAGGTTTGCGGTAATGCCGCGCGGAACCTGTCAGTGGTCGCAAATGGATGGTCTGAGGACGAACCGCACGGAGCAGCGGACTATCCAACCACAGTCGGTGACGCCAGTGGAGACGGGAGAGTGGATGATTTGGAACCATCACCTTCGGCAAATACATTCCCACTTGACGATCGTGACCGATCATGAACCAAAACAAGCAGGCTCGGGCCGAGTCAGTGGCTCCGTGGGGAGTGCGCCCGGATCACCTTCTCCCAACCATTGGGTCTGTGTGAGAGAAAGGGATTCCTGGTCCAAAGTATTGCTGGGAAAGGTCCCTCGACCTGGCAGCTTGCATGCCGACCACGCGGTTGTAAACGACGGGAGGATTGCAAAGACTGCGATCTCGATTGGCGTGGGATCAGCAAGGAGTGGAGATGGAGGAGAGACCACGAACCACCGATCGAGGGGATGTCAGTGGTGGATCCAGGTGGAGAGTGGACTCTCATCCAACCCCGATATTCCCTCCACTATTCGCTTTCTTCTCTCCTAGTCCCCTCCGGTCTGAAGAACGAAGTGGGTCAGGCCGACTGACTCGGTCCTTGCAGGGTTGCAGGAGCTGAAGCGAGCAGACGGGGAGGATGAAGCTCAACTCTCAATTTTTCTCTCAATTCATTGTCTGGTCATCCACCCACAGTCACTGCCTGGAGGCGACTCGAGGCGTGAATTATTCGTCCGATCATTTCCATCAGACCCTGCAATTTATCTGGAATAATGTCTCTTAGCCACTCCGATCTCGAAAACCCCAGAATTGACAAGCATTAAATCAATCCTACAATCGTTTCCCCATCAGGGAGATTACCAGACAACTTACTGCTTAGGTACTAGTCAACGTGACGGCGATCGATACGTGACTGACAATATCATTCGGCAGGACTAGTGGAGAAGCTTCCATCTTCGCTGGATTTTCCCACACCTGATATTCATTAACCGACGGAGATACACAAATCGAATTGTGTCATGGAAGCCACGCCCTCCACCATCGGCAGGGGTCCATCCGAGTTGATCCAGCGAGGCCCATGACAAGGACCAGCGATTCATGCCCCAATCGACAGGCAGAATGGGGCACGGCACTGCAATAGAGTACATATTCCCAACGAGGTAATCTACTACCCCGACCTAATGCAGCTAATGCTGAATGAAGTGAAAACTATACGCATCTCGACTCGCAAAGCTGATCTTATGACGACATCAGGAGGAGTAAACATAAATTATATTAAGTCAACATAATTAATCTGCCCGCACGAATAGATCCAACAATACCCACCCAATCAGATCAACGCATCAACATAAACAAATCCATCAACAAGCGAGTCCACCAGCTGACTGGTCCCAGAAGGGTTAACTAACTAAATAGCCAACAGCCCACCAACAGCCCCAATGACAACCGCCGCCTTAGCACCAGCAAGGGGATTCGCGGCGCCGGTGAAAACCGGCGGGCTGAACGGGCCAGCGGAGCTCGGCGGAGGAGGCACAGTGACAGACGAGCTAGGTCCGGCCGGAGCGGTGGAGCTAGTCGTCGTCGGGATGGTAGGCTTCGAGGTCGTCGACGTCGTGGTCGTCGTATCGGCCGTGGTGGTCGGCTTCGAGGTAGTCGTGGGCTCAGCGGTCGTCGTAGGCTTCAGGGTGACGCCGAACTTTCTGGCGCACGACTCGCGATCAAGGCCCTATACACAGTGATCAGTACTTGTGGTTCCGACAAAGCGAGAGGAACTGGATATCTTACGTCGGGGCAGCAGTACCCGTCCTGCAGACAGAAAGAGCTTCCCGGGCAGGCATCTATCGGCATCACGCTCCGTTAGCCACATGACTCTGTACTGGGAGACTGAAAGTAGAAGGAAAAGAAGAGGACATACAAGTTCCATCGGGACAGCAGGTATCCCCGCGCTTGGGGTTATAGCAGACGCCACTGGTCCCGCATACAGGCCATCCGCTAGGACACCCAGCCGTTACATCGGGGATGAACGACTCATCGTTCTGGCGCTTGCTAAGGGCCAGGCCGTTGAGCGGGGTGTAGCCCAAGCCTGAGGCGAGGGCCTGGCTGGCGAGGAGGGAGCCGAAAAGGACGGAGGCGAACATTTTCTTTTCGTGTTTGTGGATGGGTGAGCGAGTGGGAGGGATAGCAATGGAATTATATAGAGATTATATTAAGATAACGTCGGATGGTCAGTCAACTATAGTCAGATAACGACAGACTGAACGAGAGAGACCGGGACAGGGACCGACAATAAATAGTACAGACACGACAAGACAAGACTTCGACCGCGCAATGGGGGTCGATACGGGATATGTCTATATATACCTACCCAGGTGGAGGCTGAAGTGGTGGTTCTGGTTCATCTTCCCATGCCCGCCTACCAACCAACAATCTCTGAATACGAGTTGTGCCGCCCACAAATAAGACTAGTGTCCAGCCACGTTGACACACAGCGGGGATACCCTCAAATTCTACTCGTTCGAATCAAATGAGACATCCCCATTCGGACCAGGCACAAACACGAGGCGGCTCAGCTTCCGGCCCAGGGTCGTGAACTCTATCTCCTCCTCTTCGCTCCCACATCCTCGCCCGCCTCTCAGCACCCAACACCCCTGCTCCTCGTATATGCAGGCAGACTTAAATTAATCCACGTTGACAATGAATGGGGGTGGATATGAAAGGTAATATTTTGCGAATCTTATCCGGCTTAATGCCGGTGGCGGCGGGGCAGGGCGTCATCTGAGCGTGTGTGTGTGTGTGTGTGTGTGTGTGTGTGTGGCAGGTCCGGAAATTACAGAACCAAAAACAAAGCAAAAAAAGAAAATAAAGAGAGAAAATATGATAGAAGAAAGAAAATAGAATGGTCATATCGTCGTAAGCCAAATGTACAGTTTCCTAGGACGGCGCCCCCAAGAACCTCAGCCGCTCTTTCAATGCCTCCATCTCCCGGTCGTGCTCCATCTCTGCTCGTTTCTCCTTGAGCGACACGGAGCGGTACTCGCCATCTCCACCGGGTGCTCCCACCGTCACCCAGACGAACTTGCCCCCGCTTCCTCCGGAGTGTGGCCGCTCCTGGGGGCCCTCCCAGAACACTTCGGATGATGGCTTGGAGCTAGAGCTACCGCCAAGGTCAGCTGGCTTGGCGGGTTGTCCGCCCAGCCGGCCCTGCTTGATCCACCCTTTCACTACGTCCTTGATGAAAACGATCTTTTGCAGGAATGAGTTGGCGTCGAGCACTTCCCGGATTCGGTCGTCCATAGGGCTAGAGACGGTTCCGTAGGCGATGCTCAGGAAGGTCCCTACTTCGTCCGATGCGACGGCGCGCGTGTCGAATCCGGAGGGGTGCATCTTTCCTTTGGAGGATAGGTAGCGCGCGGCGGACGGTGAAAGGTGGTAGAAGTCAATCCAAGGTGATGAGCTCCTGGTACGCCCGGGTGAAATGACGAGCTTGGTATGGTCGGGGAAGTTGAACTGTAAGTGTATTAGAATCGAGGGAAAAACAAACAGAATGGACGGAAAAAACAGGGGACAAACCTGGAAAGCACCATCCCCAAACCCCCATACGCCCACGTTTCCCAGCCGTTGGTAGAACTTAATGAATTGGCCATCGTTGTCGGTCGCCAAGTCGTCCTCCAGGAGCGTCTCATCGTCATGGCGTCCCAGCGATCCAATCATGTACTTGCCAAACTGGTCGACCAGCTTGACCCGCTTGATCTTCTCCGCGTCCGCCCGTGCACAGTCAATTCCAGAATTGGACCGTACCTTGATCCCGCCGGAGGTGCTGCTGGACGAGCTCTTCACCTCGAAAAGCGAGGGAGATATCAGTGCCCGTCGAAGGCCACCCCGACACTCGGGGGTGTTGTCGCAATTCTCGTAAAACTCGACGAGCTTTCCGTTCCGCGGTACGAGCTGGTCGGCCTCCGAGTAAGAAAATGGTTTCTCCCTCTGCTTGTCGTGGCTCCGGGCCTTGCGGCGGATGTGCTTCTCCCCTTCCCGCAGAACAACACCGCTCGCAGGTTGACCATTCTCCGCCTTGAAGACACATCCGACGCTTCCATCATCGAGCACATAGCCGATTCCATACCGATTTGTATAATCGACCCACTTGATGACATAGGCGTGCGGTGCCCTCCGAGATGCGACGCGTCGGCGAGCCGGCGAGTACGGCACCATGTTGGCCAGCATATGCCGCAAATCTGCGCTTACATCATCCTGTGACGTCCGTGGCACAAATTCGTACGGGTCGTGAGAATGGAAAAGTGGGTGTACGCCTAGGGATGACCGTGCTTTGTTGCTGGACACGGAGGTCTTGCTGCCGGATCGGCTCATCGGCTGGGGTTCCTCGGGTCGTACGCGATTCTCCTTGGTAGGTTCCAGTTCGGACGCTGTTCGAGCCTCGGGCTTCGGTACGGGTGCAATGGGCATGTCGAATTTCTGCGGTTCTGGTGCCGGTCGTGATGAGGTTTGCCAGGACTTGGTGGTCATATCTCCTAAGGTCGCAGAGCTAGACCTCTCTTTGACAGGGGGCAGAGGACGGCCGGTTTCTTGGTTTGCGACTTCCAATCTCCGTGACTGAGAGCGCGTCTTCCCGAACGCTGGTGGCTCCGATGGCACGTTTGCTTGAGACTGGGGTGCTTGCAGTCTTTCCACACCACGAAGTGACCCTGAGTATGAAGCAGCCACACCGCGTCTGGGACGCAATGGCCGGTCCGCCAACCCTCCAGTTGATACGGGGAGACCGTCCGGATCCATCCCCCTCATGTCAGTCATGGGCCGTGCGGGTGGCGGGGGGTCGCAAATAGAAGCGATCTTTCTGACGGAAGTTCTCCCAGTAGCCTGTTGTCGAAGCGTGGCTGCGTGACTCTGTGACTCCTTGCGTCGCTGCTGAGCGGCAACCAAAGCCGCTTGGGTCCGGGAGGTCGACACACCAGGACCCGACGCGCTACTCTTTGTTGATAGCATACTCGCATCGAACGACGATGTAACCTTGCGGCCAACCAGTGCTGCTTCGGGAGCACTCCAATCTCCATCTGGATCATATGGGTACCTATAGACAATGTCCTCGGGTAGTGGAATGACTGGCTGGAGTCCTTTTTCTTCCTCGGCGAGACATTCTGCCCATGCAGACTTGGAACAGTTCTTGCCTGTTGATTTGCGTGCAGTGCCGTCGGGCTTTCTCCCCACACCGCAGAGACTGTAAAATGCAGCTTTGCAGATGTAATACCGCTGCGTGTAGTCATCAACGTCATCTATATATTCGGAGAGCTTTTCGTCGTACTCCAAGCTGTGGCCTAGCAGCATGCGATCACCTCGAGGCTCTTCATTCTTCAGCCATACTGGCCTTGACGAACAACACATTGGATCCAGTCTTCGGGGTATGCATCCATCGTACATGTTGAAGAACGGATGTTCAACAATGTCGTCGGGATCTGGTCGCTCGTCCTCGGATAGATTCAGACACGCACTCACCAGGGACATGGCTTCCTCTGGGATGTGGTTGGAGCATTCTGATCCTTTGGGCCAAACGTACGACAAATTTCGCACTTTCTTATAAATCTCTTCCTGTGTCTTGGACTGAAACGGCGGGTATCCGGTGAGCATGGCAAAGCTAATCGCTGGTCAGTCGTGTTCTTTGTCTTGCGAGGCTGCGGTTTGGGCTCACCATATTACCCCCAATGACCAAATGTCCACCTTCTGGGTATGTCCGCCTTTGCTCTTATCCAAGACCTCTGGCGCAATATAATTCGGAGTGCCGCACAGTGTCCTCCTCCGCTTTTCATCCTTCTCTGACATGATCATCGCGGCCAGCCCAAAATCCCCCACTTTAATGTCCAAATTCTTATCCAGGAATAGATTTCCCATTTTTAAATCTCGATGCGCGACGTTCCGTTTATGCAGATACTTGACGGCCCCGCAAAGCTGGATCATAAACCGTCGCACTTCCGGCAAGCTCAGAGCCTTCCTCTTCTTCACCATGTCCATCACGGAGCCGTTCGGGCAGAGTTCTAGGACGACGTATATGCACTTGTCGAACGCGAAGGCACGGTGGAAGGTCACGATGTGCGAGTGTCGCATTTTCGAATGGATCTGAAGCTCGGTACGGAACTGCAAACGTGGATCAATAACCAAGCACGCTGGCGATGAGGCGCGCGGGAGCATTACCTTTTCTTGCATCTTTTTCTGGGTCATCTCGGATCTGACCACCTTCATGGCGAACACGCGACCATTGCGCTGCAATGTGCCTTCATAACAGACGGCGAATCCTCCTTTCCCCAGAAACTGGCCGGTCCTATATCGCTCTCCATCTTCCAACGGCTCGGACACGATCGGCGGCGGCGGCGGCGCATGGTTTTTGGAAGAAGCGGCCTTCTGGGCGGCGCTCGCGGCGGCGGCATTGCGATCCAACACTTTTCGTTCCATCGGGACTTTCGGTTTGAGCATTTGATTCGTTGATCGCGGTGACAGAGCCTCCATTTTGTGTGCGAAAGTGTTGGGCGAAGATCTCAATCAGAGGTGGGATATTGGTGCAGCAACCCGGTTTGCGTTAAGCAAGGACGGTCGTCGGGGACATCGATTAGGCAATACAGGCGGTCAATTACAATTGCGCAGAGGGGTATATGACTGTGCAGGAGCTGCTGGCGATCAGCGTGATTGAAACGCGACTCAATAGCATCACGTTTGGCAAGACTGTCATATGCATCCAGTCCAAGTCGCACGTTAGGGGGGTAGACAAAGCGGAACCGGGATGTCGAGGGCAAAAATTCGGTTCCACGGGAGACACTTACCAAACGAAAAGCAACACGGATGATAATGTATTACTATATTAAACAATGACGCTTAAAAACAATGAAATGCAATCAATGCCGCACCGACCAGAGTGACCTCTATAGGAGGTTTTCCGTGGGTGGGGGGGTGTTTAGAGAGGGGTGTTTGCAGCAAGCAAGAGAGGTCAAACGTGAGTAATACTAAGGTAGAGAGGGAGAGAAATAAGAGGGCCGAAATTCTCCAAACGGATTGCCCGATGCGGAAATCGATAAACAATGACCGGGCCGACCGCCTGACAACGGGCATTGCTGATGTCAGCGGGCATAAAGGTGGGCATTATGCCACTAATGCTTTCCGCGGCATGACGCAGGATCGTCAGCGGTCCGATTGACTAATGAAGGCGATCCTTAATTCCCCGTCAGCCTGACTTCTTGTTCTTTCTCTTGTCATGCTTCTCACTTCCTCCCACCATGTCTCTTACACTCAAGCTCTCGTCTCTCGCGATCCGCACATTATCCAAGCCGATCGCGGTACGTCTACCCCGTACTGTCCTACAGGTAACCTGTGCTGACTGACACCCCGCCAGAATCAAATCAAAGGACAAGCTCGCGAACATGAACGATTTCGCAATATGTGCGTCGCCATGGCGCAGGCGCTGCACCGATTCGACATGCGCCTTCGTCTCGGCGCCGTGCGGGATACCAGCGCTGCTCAGAGGCGGGCAGCTGCCGAGGCGGAAGCTCGAAAACACAAACCCACCGCACCCACGGTCAAGTCAGAACTAGAAACCAAAGCGGAGGAAGCGGCACTTGCGAAAGCGAAAGCAGCGGCCGAGGAGGCTGCGAAACCGGCTCCCAAGCCGCACATTCGACCACTGTCTGAATCCAAAGCTATCGAGTCCGGGGCCAACTTCATCAGCGAAGCGTTCTTGTTCCTGGTGGCGGGCGGATTGATCGTATTTGAGTCGTGGAGATCTCGGAGAAAGGAAAATACCAGGAGGGAAGATGTAGAGTCTCGGTTGATCGAGCTTGAGGAGTCGGAGAAGGCTGCTCGACGGGGTTTGGCTGCTCTGGAGAGAGAAGTTCTGCTGCTGAAGGCCAATAATGGGGGTCTGCCCAAGTCGTCGCCCCGCATCCTGCCTCAGGACGCCTGGGTGATTGAAGAGGAGGAACACAAGGAGGCTCCTCAACCCGGGTGGCTATCGTGGGCCGCGTCATATTTCTCGTTTGGTGAGACTGCCGAGCAAAAGGCAGATGCTGTGATTCAAGGGAGCAAGAAGGCTGCTTCGAATCAGCCTGGGGAATCCAGTAATAGTGGACCCCCTGCCAAGATGCCGGCATCAGCTTCCACTGGTCGTGAACTGGCTCCAGAGTCTAAGAAGGCATGACATGATCTATCCCTTGACTTGTCATCTGTATCGAGCTTGAAGGACATGTAGTGTGTAAATACTTCCATTGTTGTGTTGTTGTTGGATACCCTTATATTGCGAGCGGGAAAGTCGACAGAAGGTGTTGGATGACTGAGGCTGTCTGTTCGACGGGCTATTGCATTATCTCTCCTCTCTCCGTTTAGAAATGCTACCAAACTTTCATAACTATCTACTGCATCACACGTTTCTTTCATCCAAGTAGGACATGGAAAATACATCCAGCTGCATTTTACAAGGAGCATTCTGCTCCTCCCTCCGCGATCGATCCTTGTGGAAGATGATAGGGCCACTCCTCACGCTGCCTGGGACGAAACTGGAAGGTCAGTCGTGTCGCTTGGTCAATGTATTCGGATTAACCATGGCGTGGCAGAGCGTCAACTTTATACTTGTGACTTCAGCCTGCGTCTAGAGTCCAGTTCAGAGCGTCTAGATATCCTCCTACTTTCCCCAACCTCACTTGAATCCACCAACAAGCAAGACACCATCTCCCGACTGGCTCGACTCCACTCCAGTCATTCAAGCACCGCGATTGCTCTCCTTCTATCCGACGAACCGTTCAGAAACGCCAGCGGGAAAGGTCCACTAGATGCACTGTTGGATCTCCAGGTCATGTCAGTATTTGTCTAGCTGTTTCCCTGCCGTGAGACTAACAATGGATCAGGCTAGTCGAATCTCTTCCAACGTCGATGCCCATAATTCCCGTGGCGGTTTCCCCGTCTCTCTTGCCCTGCGTACAGGACTACATACGGAGTTTTACACGCATTCCACCTCCAGCTGCGTCGGCTACGGATTGCTTGTCTTTGCTATCCCATATTCCTCTGCGCCGCAGCCTATCACTCTACGAAAAGGATATCCTCAGTGATCTGTTCCCTTCCCTGAAAACATTAGGTCTAGCTGCTCGCACGCATCAAGGCCAAGCGCTTTTGGGGGATTATCTTGGGGAAGAGCGCGCGCAAGAACTTATCCAGTTCTGGACCAGAGATACCAGTTATGGTTAATCTTTCTGTTGAGTATCTACTGTTATTTTATTTCTCCACCAGAGAATTCGAAGAAAGAAAGAAAGAAAGAAGAAGAAGAGAAAAGAGACCATTGAATTTAGTGCACAGTCACATATATATTTAAGTGCCGCAGAACACAAGGTGATACCACAGCGGCTAGTCACTCCCATTGAAGTTGAACTAATGCCCCAGACATTATCCACAAGGCCATCCATTGATCGTCTCTAGCTATTATATAGATATTATATAGAGGGTTGTGTAATTTAGAAGCTCCTGTCCGTTCTCCTGACCTACTGATGATGTATTGACAGTCACGTGAAACCAGGAACAGTTGACGTCTCCCGTCCCAAGGGCTGCTGCTGTCATCGGTGTACACAATGACATTACACTGCACTATACTTATACTGGTTTTGCCCCTGGAGGCAAAAGGTTAGTCATCTGGGCAGCAGATTGCGCGTTGCGCCTGAGAAAAAGGGCCCAACGGAGCCACACGTGTGTGGCGCAGACCCCTCGGCGGGACCTGATTAGCCGGTCCACAGTCTCCTTACTATCTGTCCGTTTTGGCCTAATCTTGTCCACTCCTCCACCGTCCCTCGCCGTCGTCATTCTCCATTCTCCTCTTTCTTCTCCTTACGATTCCCCCCCATTCCCCATTCCGCTCGTTTTTGATATCGTGCGGTGGTTTGCTATTTGATTGATTTTTTTTGTGCGTTTCTTTGAATGAGCGGCTTATTTCTCTCGTTCATTCCGTCCTAAACTATAAATTCCCCTCACGACATAGGTCAGATATCCTGTCGCCTGGACGCGAAATCCGGGGAAGTCGGCAACAACAACCATGGTGAGAACAGACTCTCTCGAGAGTGAGGATTGAAATGAAAGGAGATCTTGACTAACCCTTTTTGCTAAGGGACACTCACGTCGTCCAGTAGGTGGAGAGAAGAAGAGCCGCTTCGGTCGCTCCAAGGCCGTCGCTGATGTGGGCGACGGTCGACAAGGCGGGGGAAAGCCCCAGGTCCGGAAGGCTGTCTTCGAGACCACCAAGAAGAAGGAGATTGGTGTCTCGGATCTTACGCTGCTCAGCAAGATTTCCAACGAGGCCATCAACGATAACCTGAAATTGCGATTCGAGCATGATGAGATCTATGTGAGTACGCGGGGTTTGCGCAACGGGAACAACGCTAATCGAATGCGCGCTACAGACGTATATTGGACATGTGCTGGTGTCTGTTAACCCATTTCGAGACTGTAAGTGTCGCCTCACGTCGCACGGGCGATCCAGGCGCGGTGAGACTAACACTCTCCAGTGGGCATTTACACCGACCGTGTCCTCGAATCCTACCAGGGGAAAAACCGACTCGAAGTCCCACCCCACGTCTTCGCGGTCGCCGAATCCGCTTACTACAACATGAAGTCCTACAAAGATAACCAGTGTGTGATCATTTCGGGAGAGTCGGGAGCAGGGAAGACAGAGGCCGCGAAGCGCATCATGCAGTATATCGCCAGTGTGTCGGGTGGCAGCGATTCGTCCATCCAGATGACCAAGGACATGGTGTTGGCCACCAACCCATTGCTCGAGTCTTTCGGTAATGCAAAGACGCTGCGCAACAACAACTCGTCTCGCTTCGGGAAATACCTGGAATTGGAGTTCAACGCGAACGGCGAGCCCGTGGGTGCTCACATCACCAACTATCTGCTGGAGAAGTCAAGAGTGGTGGGCCAGATCACAAACGAGCGGAATTTCCACATTTTCTACCAATTCGCCAAGGCCGCGCCCCAGAAGTATCGAGGTAGGTTGTGTCTTCCCTGTGGTGAGTTCGCAAGCTAACCAGGTAGATATGTTCGGTCTCCAAACGCCCGATGCGTACCTTTACACCAGCCGATCGAAGTGCTTCGACGTCGCCGGTGTTGACGATAGCGCCGATTTCAGAGACACGTTGAACGCGATGGGGGTCATCGGCATGACGGAAGCCGAGCAGGATGATGTTTTCCGTATGCTGGCTGCGATTCTGTGGATTGGAAATATACAATTCCGGGAGGATGACTCGGGCAATGCGACGATTACCGACCAGTCCGTCGTCAACTTCGTCGCCTACCTTCTCGAGGTCGATGCCGAACAGGTCAACAAGGCGCTTACGATACGTGTTATGGAGACTGCCCGCGGAGGGCGCAGAGGCTCGATCTACGAGGTGCCGTTGAACCCGACGCAGGCGCTGGCCGTGCGGGATGCTTTGTCCAAGGCGATTTATTTCAACTTGTTTGACTGGATCGTGGCTCGTGTCAACCAATCCTTGACTGCCCGGGAGACTGTCACCAACTCGATTGGTATCTTGGATATCTATGGGTTCGAGATTTTCGAGAAGAACTCCTTCGAGCAGCTGTGCATCAACTATGTCAACGAAAAGCTGCAGCAGATCTTCATCCAGTTGACGCTCAAGGCCGAACAAGACGAGTACGCGCGGGAGCAGATCCAGTGGACTCCCATCAAGTACTTTGACAACAAGGTCGTCTGCTCGCTGATCGAAGACAAGCGCCCTCCCGGTGTTTTCGCCGCCTTGAACGACGCCTGCGCCACCGCTCACGCCGACCCGGGCGCCGCGGACAACACATTCGTTGGAAGGTTGAACTTCTTATCGCAGAACCCCAACTTCGAGAACCGGCAGGGCCAGTTTATCGTCAAGCACTACGCCGGTGACGTCAGCTACGCAGTAGAAGGGATGACCGACAAGAACAAGGACCAGCTGCTGAAGGATCTACTGAATCTGGTTGGGTCGAGTGGCAACCCCTTCATCCATACACTCTTCCCCAACCAGGTCAACCAGGACGACAAGAGACGCCCGCCCACGGCCAGCGACAAGATCAAGGCCTCTGCGAACGACCTGGTGACGACCCTGATGAAGGCCCAGCCGTCCTATATCCGGACAATTAAGCCCAACGACAACAAGGCGCCCAAAGAATACAATGTCGGCAACGTTCTGCACCAGATCAAGTACCTGGGTCTGCAGGAAAACGTGCGGATTCGCCGAGCTGGATTCGCCTACCGTCAAACGTTCGACAAGTTCGTGGAGCGGTTCTATCTCCTGTCTCCCAAGACATCATATGCTGGCGACTACACGTGGACCGGGGACGCAGAATCTGGAGCTCGTCAGATCCTCAAGGACACCAGAATCCCGTCAGAGGAGTTCCAGATCGGTGTTACCAAAGTGTTCGTCAAGACCCCGGAGACGCTTTTCGCCCTGGAGGCGATGCGTGACAAGTACTGGCATAGCATGGCCATTCGGATCCAGCGCGCGTGGCGCAACTACCTCCGTTACCGGACAGAGTGCGCCATTCGTATCCAGCGCTTCTGGCGCCGCATGACCGGTGGGCTGGAGCTTCTCAAGCTGCGTGACCAAGGTCACAAGGTGCTCCAGGGGCGCAAGGAGCGCCGGAGAATGAGTATCCTCGGTTCGCGACGGTTCCTTGGAGACTACCTGGGTCTGGGGAACAAGGGTGGACCGGGCGAGATGATCCGCAACGGTGCAGGCATCGGTATGTCCCATGATTGGTATGTGTGCTGCAGGAGCTGACAGTTTTAGGGTCGGAGAATATTCTTTTCTCTTGCCGTGGAGAGATCTTGATATCCAAGTTCGGACGATCCAGCAAGCCCGAGCCTCGGATTTTGGTTTTGGTAAGTTTCATGTCGAAGTGTTATCGGCTCTGGCTAACGGATTAGACACCCCGGCATGTATACATTGTGGCGCAAAACATCGTCAACAACCAGCTGCAGATCTCCTCGGAGCGAACGGTGCCTATCGGGGCTATCAAGTCAGTCAGCACGTCCAACCTGAAGGACGACTGGTTCTCGTTGGTGATTGGGGCGCAGGAGCCTGATCCTCTCCTGAACTGCGTTTTCAAGACCGAGTTCTTCACCCATCTCACCAACGCCCTGCGCGGACAGTTGAACCTGAAGATCTCGGATAGCATCGAATACAACAAGAAGCCTGGCAAGCTGGCTGTCGTGAAGGCCGTCAAAGACCCGAACGCCGGGCGAGTCGACACGTACAAGAGCCACACGATCCACACGAGTGCCGGCGAGCCTCCCAGCTCCGTATCCAAACCCACTCCCCGAGGGAAGCAAGTGGCCGCGCGGCCCGTGACCAAAGGAAAGCTGCTCCGTCCGGGTGGTCCAGGAGGCGGCCCATCGAAGCTGGCGGCTCGACCCGCACCGGCACGGCAGCCTCTGCCGCAATCCACGCCCCAACCTGCACCTGCACCTGCACCCCGACCAGTCCCCCAACCCGTTGCCGCTGTCGCTGCGTCCCACGCGCGCACCCCTTCGTCCGGGTCTATGAGAGCACCGCCGCCGCCTCCGCCCGCGAGTCCCCCAGCTCCGAAGAAGGCGACCGCCAAGGTGCTGTACGACTTTAGCAGTGCCCAAGCCAATGAATTGGATATCCGCGCTGGTGAAATCGTGCAGATCATGTCGAAGGAAGCCAACGGTATGTTCTTCTCTTATCTGGAATTTAGTGGTGTAGGCTAATAGTGAACAGGCTGGTGGCTCTGCATGAACCTTACGACGTCCACCCAAGGCTGGACGCCAGAGGCCTACCTCGAAGAGCAAGTTGCCCCCGCGCCGAAGCCCACGCCGCCCCCTCCGCCACCGGTTGCGCGAGCCAGCCCGGTCCCGTCGACCAACGGCGCTGCCACGGCAGCCGCAGCCAAGGCCAAGCCGACGCCCCCGGCGCCTCCTGCCAAGCGACCGAACATGGCGGGTCGCAAGACGGCCCCGGCACCGCCGCCCGCACCGCGCGACAGTGCAGTGAGCATGAACTCGCAGGATTCATCAGGTGGATCCGGACGGGCGACGCCGAACAGTGCTCTTGCCGGGGGGTTGGCGGAAGCACTGCGACAGCGACAGAGTGCGATGCAGGGGAAGCGGGATGATGATGATGATTGGTGATTTTCCATTCATTCTTTCTTTCTCTTTTCTTTTCCTTTCTTCTTCACTATATTTCTTCGTGTAGATGGTTGGTATTTGGTAGTTGGCATCGTGCATACCCATTGTTAGATCATAGAATGTTCAAAGTATACATGTCTGAGTAGACTGTATCATAAAGAGTACTATACTCATTACTCATTTCTCTAAAAAAGCAGAGACATCACATTTGGTACCGCGCAAGGCCAGCTCTTTCGTATGATATAGCCTGTGCACCGCACGTCTTACCCAAATGGTTAAGACCGACCCTCTTCCCTTGTCGCCATTGCAAAGCGTTCCCCCCACCTTGTCACAGACAATCCTATTGTTTTTTATTTATTCGATGAACCCGGCCATCCGAACATAACAAATCAAAAAAACCCAACTCAACCATACAGAGTAAAGAGTGTAATCAAACATGGTGATGGGCATTGCACACCTTATCCACTTTATCTCCATCTCCATCCATGGTAAGAGTCCAATTATCGCCGGGACAATCGGAACCAGAAGCATGAGTACTAAGATCGCAAACCTTCTTCGCAACGCCTGTCTCCTTGTCTATCTTCGTCACCCACTCGCCTCCCTTGCAGTCGTTATCTGTGCAGAACCTCTTCACGACGTCTCCGTTCATCAGGCGGATCCATTGGCTGCTTGGACAGTTGGCATTGCATTCGTCTTCGGTGCCGCAGGGTTGGCCTGGGGTGAGGGTCGCTGATGATGATGATGGTGATGATGATGATGGTGATGATGATGATGATGCGGCGATGAGGGGTGTGATGGTGATGGCGAGGAGGAGTTTCATGGTGGTTTGGGTAGGTAGGAGGTAGGTAGAGAGGGAGGGAGGATGTGTGACTGACTTATTCTTATTTCTGTTAGCGGAGTTCGTGTCATGGATGCAGCTATGGGGGTTGAGAAGCGTACTAGATAGAAGGTAGAGGACGTGCTGATATATTGAAAGACAGGGAGAGAGTGCCACTGGTTATATATAAGAATCTGCTATGTTGGAGGAAAGCCCCCGAACAAGGGAGAAGAGACTTATTACTTATTTATGATGAGAAAGGGCGGCGCTCAGTGGAAGAAAGCAGGGTTGTTGCTTCTTCTCTTCTTATTCCTGCTCAATTGAATGCTGTTCACATTTTGCATCGAGCTGAAATATGCGACTAATCTTGGTTAGGTATGTAGATGACGTTGAGATAGAAGCTGCACGTTGAGGTGTGCATGCCGTTCTGCAAGGGAGACAGCTCTGTATCCAAAGGTGTGTCTCATACCATCTGAGATGCAGGTCACATACTGTAAATGCTAGCTAGCTTGGCGAGTGACCATCATAGTTGAAGGTACTTATTATATATTGTATAGATTGAAAGATTATATATATACCATGTAGGGCCTGCAAAGCGTCTGTATAGAATTTCTTACAGCCCCGCGTGAACCAATCGAAGCAAGTAACTACAGTTTCATGTACCCATATTCTCTTATACTTATAGTAGTATCATCATATCAGTAAAAAGACCAAAACCAACAAACACAGGTAAGTACATCCTAGAGAGAAGCAGAAAACTACTTCAAAAAGAACTTCCCCGCCAAATTCATCAACCCCCCAGCACCACCACCAGGCCCACCCGTGCCTCCCAGCCCACCCCCCTGAGACTTCATGTACATCTTCAGCGCCAGCTCCGCAGCGGAGTTCACAGCGGATTGCTTGTCACCGGACTAGCACACACACACACATATTAGTTAGTACATAGTACATTATACCGTGAGGCCAAAGAAGGAATAAAAGGGGGGAGAGAGAGAGAGAGAGAGAGAGAGAGAGAGAGAGAGAGAGAGAGAGAGAAAGAGAGAACATACCACCCCCCCAGCCGCATTCTTCTCCTCCCAAAGCTTCCCCGCCTGCGCCATCGCCAACCCAATCAGTGCATTCTTATCCATACTTCCCCCGGAGCTTCCCCCCGAGCTTCCTCCCCCAGAAGAAGAAGTAAACAT
The DNA here is from genome assembly GCA_023619815.1 of Aspergillus neotritici. NCBI lineage: Eukaryota > Fungi > Ascomycota > Eurotiomycetes > Eurotiales > Aspergillaceae > Aspergillus > Aspergillus neotritici. The sequence continues at coordinate 65,322 of JALZYL010000016.1, forward strand.
CTTCAGCGCCTGCATCGCCGCCCCAGCACCCAGGGAGCTCGAATCGTTATGTCCCTGTCCCTGTCCTCCCTGATGGTGGGAACCACCATACGACGAATGCGAATGCGACTGCTCCCCCATATCACCACCAGAATAGTAACTCGCGCTCTCGCCACTACCCCCGTAAAGCGCCTGATGGGACTGCACCATGTGCGACTCGTCGATGTCGTACGAGTTCGTGTCTTGGTAAGACGACTTGCGGGATTTGAGGAACTGGAGGGCCTGCGAGAAGAGTTCGCGCGAGTCGCCGGATTGCGATTCCGCGTGGGAGAGGGCAGGGTTGAATTCGTCGTCGCTGTCGTTGTTGTAGTTGTTGTTGCCGCTTTCGTGGCTGTGGGTGTGTTTTTTGATGGCGTCGTGGAGGAGGTCCATTTTGGGGGTGGGGTTTCTTTGGTCTATTGATAGATAGATTTGATTGATTTGATTAGGTGAGTTGCTTGGTTGGCTGTTGGGTTTGTTTGTGACCTGCCTACCTGAGGTGTTGGGGATGGAGGGGTATGTATTTATATGGTGTGTGAGGGGCAGATCTCCGATGGGTGGGGCTGCACCGCCACTGTTTTGTCTACCTGTGACGTCCGCCCAGCCTACTCGCCCCGTTAGTATGGTGGTGCCTACTAGAATAGGGAGTACTCTCCACCCTCAGTAATAGCCGTAAGTCTTTAGAGCCATTAATATCGTGCTCTTCTTATATATAGATAATAATGTAAGTAATAACAATGGTATCATAAAACACATACCGCCCGCAGCGCTGAAAAGAAAAAAAAAGAAGTGATAAATCTACACCAACAACTCCTCATGCTCCTCATCGCTCAAATTCCACAAAAACCGCAACTGGCGCTCCCGCTCGCTGAGCACGCACCGCTCGTCGTCGTCGAGATCTCCCTCGCGCGCCCACTCACACGGTAACTCGCGTCGACCCTGTCCGTACCGCTGGCCCCACTGCCGCCGGTCGAACTCCATGAAGCCCCCGAAGTGCTCGTCGGTGTTGGCTACCCAGATGGTGGACCCGTCGGGCGAGAAATCCGCGCCGCCGACTTCGCCGAAGAAGTCGTGCACTTGGCGGGTTTGGTAGGTCTGTGCGTTGACGATTGCGATGCGGTCGGCGGGCTCGCTGAGGAGGAGCGTGCGCGGTCCGCCCCCGACCGGCGAGTACCGGAGGGAGCGGTATCCTGCTACGTCGGACTCGATTTTCTCGAGCGCCCGCCACATTCGTGCGTCCCAGATGATGGCTGTTTTGTCTTGGTTGCTTGTGGCGATGTGTCGCATGTCGGGGGACCAGGCGCATGCGAACCCGAAGTCGCGGTGCCCGCGCAGCGGATGCACCGGTCGTCCGGTGTCGGCTTCGATTACCCACGCGTCGGGGGAGTCCCCGATGACGACCCGGAGGCGTCCGTCGTGGGAGGTCGCTGTGCAGTTGATGGCTCGGGAGAGCTCGTGGTCTGTGACGAACGTGTTGGTCTCGCAGTCTAGCACCCGCAGGTGTCGGTCGTTTGACGCGAACACCCCCTGCGGAGAGCGGTTCGTGCGGCTCGGCACGATGTCGATGTGGTTGGTGATCCCGTTGAGATCTCGCGTGACGTAGCCGTCGACGCCGGCCCCGTCTGTGCCCGTCGCCCGCAGAGCATACTCCCCCGTGAACCCCCCGGCGATGGTCACGTCGCAGGCCGACTTCATGGTGGAGATCTTCACCCGGCCCTGGAGGGCGGACTCGGGGTGCGGTTGCGACAGGTCGATCAAGCAGGTTAGGTCGTCGTAGCCCGGCACCCACGAGTACACCTTGCACTGGTGGGCGAAGTGGACGGTGTTGTACGCGGGTACCGACATGAGATTGCGGAGCTGGAAGTGTTCAATCGTCGCCTTGCACTTGGTGTGCATGGACTTCGCTTGAAAATAAAACTCCTCCTGCGGCAGCCGAGCTCCCGGCCGCTGCTGTGAGTATTCCAGGTTGTGGTAGGAGGTGTATCCCTGATCGCGGAGTTTGCGGGCATCGGAGCGCTTGACCCGGAGGGTTTCCCACCAGGGGATCGGCTGAAGATCGAAAAAGTCTCCGCGATAGCGTGCGGGCCGGACGATCTTCTCCGGGGGTGACCACCACGCGATAGTGGAGATCGGGCCCTGCGGCGACGGCGTTCGCAAGTGCGGAATGCTAGGGATCGTCCCGTTCGACCAGTGAACCAGCCACTGGAAGATAAACTGATCGATGTCGAAATTCCGCTCTTGTACTGTATAGGGTTAGCAGCTGGGTAACCGACCAGATCACGCGGACCAATGACGGATAGCTACATACTTGTACCGTGGGTGTCCATGTCCGGGAATTGATGATCGGCAATAAATTCGCCTAGACCGTGGTCGTCCGCCAGTTCTGCCGCGGCATCCTCCTCCTCGAACCCGCGGTGAAAATCGTCGACATCTACTTCCGACGGTTGGATCACGGGCGAACCGGAAGCCAGAGAGTCTGCACGCTCCCCATGGACACCGGTATCCCCTTGCCCGGCGTAGAAAACGCGCGTGTCGGAATCGTCATCGCGCACGGAGACAGGGGTCGCCCGTGCCACGGGGGTGTCGAAATCCATAATCAAGCCGAGGGCGCCATCGTCGTCACTATCGTCCACAAAGGTCACGTCGCCGGATCCAACGGCCCCATGGTGCACCACACCGCCCGAGCCCATATCGTCGCCAAGGTACGGGCCCAGCGGGACGCCCCCTACATCCGAGAGGACGTCGGTCATTTCAGAATCCGACATGTACAATTCAGCCGGGGGAGAAGAGGAGGCCGGTGCCGGAGCGCGGTCGGAAGGCGCATCTCCATGCCGGTAGAAGGTGTCCGGCTCCATGACCGCATTGACAAGCTCGGACACGGAGAGCACGGTGCGACGAGGGGGGGCGAGTTGGGGATATTGCGGGACCGCCATAAGCGCGGAAAGGCCGGCGTCCGGGGAGTCGATACCATAATCCACCGGGGGCTCACCGTCGCGGGGCCCCGTGGTTAATGACGGTGCCGCGATGGCCGCGCTGGCGGTCAGACGTGGGTCGTCCGGGGAGGTGGCCGTCCCCTCGTGGGCGGCGTGCGACATCTGACGAGATATATTTGGATCGAGCGGACGCGATTGCGATGATCCCGGAACGTTGCATGACCCAGGGTTGGCGGGGGGTCCCAACCCAGTCGATAATGCGCTGGAGTCGTCACTCCCAGGCATTCCAGCAGCGCTCGGCGCTGAAACTGCCGACTCTCAGGTTGCGCTGCTGCAGATGGAGAGAGGATTTATTTTTTGAGGGGGAAAAAAAAAAGAAAAAGAAAAAGAAAAGGGAAGAGAGAGAGAAAGAGAGAGCCAGTCCCAGCCAGAAGGGGAAAAAAAGTAAGATCCTCAAGACAAAGAAACGCGACCAGGATACTGCAGATTCCCGGCCGGGATGATGACACAATCGTACAGCGAGGGAGGATATCGGGGAAAAACAGCGTCCACCACGTTTTTCCTAGAATCGGAAAAAGAGATCTTGGCTCTGCAAAAGGTTAAGGTAAGACAGTCAAGTCAACCCCCGCAGCTCTCAGTCTGGCACAGCTTCCACCACACCACGCCCCCCTCCGTCACAGAGGGCGTACGTTGTGAGCTCAGCCAAAAGGGGGCGGCGAGGATGGGACAAAATCCGAGGCTCTGGGGCCTGGTTTGGCCTGATCTGGTTGATTATTGGTGTAGGTACCAGGTAGGTAGATAGGGTGGGTTGGTAGGACGGTGAGATGCAGTGGTCCCCCCCCGTCTTGGGATAAACCCGAGGTGTGGCGTTCGATAAGGGGAGAGGGTCGAGGGGAGAAGAGGGATGAGGATTCGATGGGAGATGAATATGTTAAAAAGGAGAGAGAAATAGACAGACAGAGAGAGAAGGAGAAGAAGAAGAGGAAGAAGAAGGGAAGAGAAGAGGGAGATTGATGATGATCGCAGGGAAAAGTAATCTGAATGTATAACTTATGCATCGGGCCTCCCCGCCGCTTGGACTCGCCGCCGACTGGGAGTTCTGATTCGGGCATGTCGCATAAGTGCGGTCACGTGGCATTACTTAGTCACTATGCGGGATTGCCCAATGAAGATGCGACGCAGTAAGATAGGGAGGTACATGCATGGGGTCATGCGACGCCTGGATTACGAAAGATGAGATTCTGAATAGTGAGGAGACTCGAATGATTATACAAGTAGTAGCAGTTAAGCTGCTCTTCTCGACCACTGACAGTGGTGGGGAGTCGCAATTCCATGCCATCGCAAACCAGCCATGGCCAGAAGAACAACCAACCAGCCAGCGCTTTTCAGGCAATGAAAAAACGAAAGAAACCCAACTAAGTCGTCTTCAGCACGGCGACGCTTAGATCAGGCAACTCGAACTCAAACGCCCCACCCTCACCGGCCTCCACAGTCTGCACTTTCGTATCCACAATGTTCTCCCCGCCAACCTCGTTCATGGCGAACGCATCGGGCGCAGTCAGCACCGTCAATTCCGCGGGGCTGCCCGCCTTCACACCCTCGAAGGTGAGCGAGACTGGCACGGGCTCAGTGCTGTTGTATACGGCAGCCTTGAAGATGTGCGATTTGGTCGCGCTGTCAAGTCCGGCGACGTAGTAGAGGGGTCCGAACTCGGTTTCCGAGGTCGTGGGGAGGGTGTCGGTGATGGGGGTGTGGGAGAGTAACTGCGCGTTCAAAGTTAATATCCATGTCCTTATATATACTCCTATTTTCCCGGTAGGGATAAGGAGGAGCGGAGGCTTACGTTGTAGAGATGCCAGGTCGTGGAGCGGGCTGTCTGCACCGAGTCCGCATTGTAGGCAATCATGGTCGGGGACCACTGCCATTCGTTGAGGTTCATGAAGAAAGGTGCCTACCCACCCAGGTCAGCCATGTGTCCAAGGGCTGGAAGACAATTCCGTCTGTTTTCGGGGAGAGCAGGGGAGGGAACATACATAGGTGCTGCCAATGACCTTATGCCCATTACGCTCAACACCCAGCAGGAACACCGCCTCGGAAACAGTGCCGATCCACCACGGATAGAGCGAAAAGTTCTTGTCGTCCCAGTCAATGCCCTTCCCATTGTTGAACTCCGTGGCGGCGATCTCACCGAGGAGGATCGGATGGTCGGGGCTGAAGTCGTCGAAGTAGTTGAACCGCGCGGTGAAGTTGTCCGGGGTATCGTACAGGTGGTAATCGCCGCCGGCATCACCAGGAAGCTCCATTTCGAGAGTTGAGGCGATGACCACCATGTCTGGGTACTTGTCCTTGATGGCATCGTAGAAGGCTTGGAAGCGGTAGGCTTTGTACGTCTCCAACCCGTTGCTGAGGTTGTCTTCGTTGCCCACTTCGACGTAGCGGAGTTTCCACGGGTCGGGGTACCCGAGAGATGCCCGGAGGGCGCCGAACTCTGTGTCTGCGGAACCGGTCAAGAATTCTATTTCATTAAGGGCGTCGTCGATGTACGGGCCCAGCTCGTCTTCAGGGACAACCTCCGCGTTGAGGGAGAGGCCGCCGTAGACGGCGAGGACTGGATGAGAGTTAGCATGATATTCCTTTCTCAACCCTGCAGATATGCAGTCCTCGAGATAGGCCACATACTCGGTTCAACTTCCAAATCGTCGCACCACTCCATGTACTCAATCAAGCCGATACCGCCAGTCTGCTGGTAGCCCCAGGCTGTAGGGCGCCCGGGACGATCCGTGAGCGGTCCGAGGGTTTCGTTCCACTTCCAACGGTGTGCGATGGAACTGCCCTCGAGATCGTTGCCACCCGGGAAACGCAGAAATTTCTATTCCACAACAGCCGTCAGTCAGAGTCCGCAAAGGCAGATATCAGGATACCCACCGGTCCGAAATCCTTCATGGCCTGCATCAAATCCTTGCGAAGCCCATTGGGGCGGTCATTCCACGTCGGGGGGAAAAGACTGATAAGATTGAAGTCCAGCGATCCGCCCTCCGCGCCCTACTACAGTCAGCACACACGAGCCCCCTACCAGCAAAGGATCCACTCACAGCTGCGTCAAACGTGAGGGAGAATGTATTCTTAGAATCAGGCGCCGCCGCTTTGGGAGTAAGCGTAAAGTTATGCTGCGTCCACCCATCACCGACACTCTTCGACTCGATTTCAGTGCTCGCCAGCACTTCACCCGTGGTATTCGACTGCAGCGAAGCCGTGAAGGCACCCGTGTAGGAACCTTGGACGTAGAACGACCCCGTGTAGTCCTGCTCCTTGACCTCGATCCCCCACCATCCCACATTGGTGAGACCTACGGTGCCCTCGGAGCCCTGGACGTTGACAGATGTGGGCAACGCAGCGGACAGGGGCGCGCTCAGATTCTTGAGGGTCAGGACAGTCCCATCGACTCCACTCCATGCGTCCAGATTAGAGGGGTACATGTCAGAGCCCTGGAAGGCGCGGTTGCGGATCAGCTCTGCATAGAGACCGCCGTCGCTGCAGTGGTTGATGTCCTGGGCAAACCCAATGTCAGCCTGAATAAACCCCGAACTGTGTTTGTGGATTGCTCGTTAGCATATTAGCATACCTCCTCCATGATGCCATATAGCAGGTTACTCGTAGCATTGCCCCCGGACGCGGCAACCGAGATCTCCACGGCCGCGCCGCCCACGGCCAGCAGAGACAAAAGAAGATAATCACGGAACATCCTGGGCTGAACGGTGATCTACCACGGTACTCAACACAACCCTGGAACTCCCCCTGGATGCCCGGACGGCCCATCCGATCTTATATAGAGCCCCCCTCTAGATTCCCCGCAGGCAATAGCTACATCATCCCACGCTTGAGACATTCCGGGTAAACCAACGCACGATACATGCTTTCGCAGGAAGTCCATTGTTTCAGCTCCGGGCCATCCCCAATCCAAGGCGGAGCCAGCCTTTCCCCTTCGGGAAGATCTCCTTGAGGAGTAGATGTGGGGTAATGGTGCCTCGGTTTGCTTCCGTCGATATTAAGACTAAGTGGTCCTATTTTTCTCGGTTGGGTGACATAGCTTTGAGCCATGTCAGGCCGATTAACCGGGGTAGACCCGCCAGACATATCCCGACCCCAATGCCGCCGCAGAAGACATAAACTTACATCGGGCGAGGGGGCGCGGAAAATTAAGAGAGAGTTTGTCCGTCGGCATGCAGCAGAGCGAAATTAACCGAACTAAAATTTCCGATGCGGTCTCGGCAGCATTGAGGGCCAACAAAAGAGGTTCACTCACTGGTTGGAGAAGCTGATGTCGGAGAAAGATCCGAAATCAACTCTGCAGCGGACTGGAGATGAGGGCAGTAGTTCAATCCGCTGGCCAATGAGCCAACCAGGGCTGTTCTGTCCGGGTAATTAAGATTGATCGCCAAGAAACTTCCCCGTCGCTTTGATCCTTGGGCGACTCCACCCGCGGCCGCCGATCCTCAGCAGCTCCATGTGTCTACGGCTGCACGGTTCAAACATCTGGAGTCGTATTAGATATCGAGAGCCATCATGTTCGAAGGTGTCGCCCAGCAAGGGAGATACACCAGATCCTTCTGATTGGAATACAATAATAATATTGATAAGGATAATGATCAAACCCAATGAAACCTATTCCATAAGCCATACCAAAGTGGTAGAAAAGAAAAGAAAAAAAGCATTAGAAAAAAAAGTCACGTTCCAGCAAAACAGAGGAGAATGAGAGCGGAAATGAGACATCAAAGGATTGTATAGGGGTTAATGACCGTCTTCCAAGTGCTTCCCGGCACACCATTCAACCTTCAAACGGCCGGACGAGAGTTTAACATTTCATCGAGGTCGTACATTCGCTCATAGAGGGAAGCATGTTCCGCTCAGCACATCTCACAGCATTCGATGCAGTCAAAGCAGCATTCGCAGGTCTCCTCACAGAGGAAGCAGCAGCAGAGCGTAGCCAGACTAGGGGGACACGGAAGTCAGCGGGAGCGTAAAAAAAGTGGAGGAGGAAAGGGGGGTTCCGCGCGGGGAAATGAACAAGAAAGAAAATATCGTCTTACCAGGCACCAAGGCATCCACGGTCCTTCTTCTGCGGGGGCGGTTGTTGCTGGTATTGCATCTAATCGAAGGTTCGTCAGCACTGTTGATAGGTCTATGACTAGTCGATTGTCCAAGAACTTGTTCGTTGGTGGGTATGGAGCCAGGAGGGCGTGGGGTGAGGAGTCGCAACGCACCTGAGGGGGAGGATACTGCTGCGGAGGAGGGTAACCGTAACCCTGAGGAGGGGGATAGCCGCCCTGAGGGGGGTATCTAAATATGGAACGCGAGTTAGCGCCCTGCGCGAACGCAACGAGGGTCAAAGAAGAACCGCAGTGCCCCCACGTCACTCGTCGGGTCAAGGCCGACAGATGGGGTCAATCGCACGACAATTGCTTCACCCCCCAGTAGGCTGGGCCAGATGCGCTATGAAACCGGGGGGTCCGAGATCCACAACCCAACTGCGACATGCATGGGGACGGTCAAGAGGGGTGGGGGGAGAGGGAGACGGCGGGCCGAGATGGAGAGAGGGGGGGGGGGGGGGGGGGGGGGGGTTGGCGCGGGGCAACTAAAGCCGGGGGGGGGGGCGGCGGGCC